>PVJO010006979.1:0-45026 GCA_004026905.1 Hystrix cristata | reverse complement strand
TGTCCTTCATTGGTATGAAAATCCCATGCCACTCTACTGGCTCCTAAGTTTTCTTCTACAAAGGCAGCTGTCAGGAGCATTGGGACACCCTTTATTCGTTTCTTTTTCTTACTGTCTTGAGAATCTTCTCCTCATTTTTACATTTGAGAGGAAACGATATCTGGGGTAGACTTGGTTATGTTAAAGCTGACTAGTTATCTTTAACTTTCCTGTACCTGGATATTTTTATTTTTCTCAAAGTTTTAGAAGTTTTCTGTTACTATTTCTTTGAATAAGCTTTCTAATCTTTTGACATTCTCACATCCCTCATGAACACCAATAAAACAAATATTTTCTCTTCAATAGTGTCCCAAATTTCCAGTTGGCTTTTTGTTTTCATTTCTATTCATTCTTTTTCGTTTTTCTCCTCCAATTGTATATTTTGAAATAGACTGTCTTCAGGCTCCTTGGTTTTCTTTTTGGTTTGGCCTATGCTTCTATTGATCCCTGCTATTGATCCCTTCTATTACTGTTAATTTCACTGAGTATATTTTTCAGCACAAGAATTTGTTTGATTTTGAAATTGCTGCCTCCTCTCCCTTACATTAGCATTTTGAATCCTTTCTTTGTATTTTCTTGAAGCTCTTTGAATTTTCTTAAAGCACCTGTTTTAAATTTGCCTGTACTAGCTACTAATTGATTTTTGGTACCTCATTTTGACTGTCATGGTTTCCTGAAATCTCCTGATACTTGCTGCATGCCATCATCTGGTCATTGAAAGACTAAATATTCCAGTCTTCCTAGTCTAACTTCCATTGTGCCTGTGCCTTCATGCCTCTTCCTGAGGCTAGGGCACACACCTCATCTACGCTCACTGGCCTCTGGTCAGGCAATGAGATATTCTGGAGATATTCTGCCTTGATCCAGGCAGAATCATCATGAAGAGACCAGATCTAGGAATCTATGGCATGCCTTTGGCCACCAAACTAAATCTGTGTCGTACTTTGAGCCTATATCCTGGCAAGACCAGCACATCACTGGTACGGAACCAAAGCCTGGGCTGCTATGGGGCTTACTCTGTAGTTCACAATTATCCAGGCTCAAACACAAGTCTGTGCCACCTAGATTCAGGTCTCTGCCTGGTTCTAGAGTTAGTCTGTAGTCTGTGATAACTGGACTGGCAATAGCTATCTCTGGCCTGGCCAGGGAATGGGTAGTGGAGTCAGGTATTTGTCCACTAAGGCTAATGCTAAGCTGGGTTACACCTGAGTCTCACATCCATGAGGATCTGTACACTCGGAGGAAAGGCTAAGCCCCAGTCTCACTCTAAGGCTGGCCATGACGTAGGACAAAACTCAAGTCTATTCTACCTGTACTCAGGTCTCTGCCTGATGCCAGGACAGAGCTAGAGACTAATCTTTGAGCTCTCCCCTTGGTGTAGAGGCCTTTGTTTTCTCCTGGCGTCGAGTCCCAACAGAGTAGAACTGACTCTGAGCTCCAAAACGGAAGCCTGTGCTATGTCTCCTGCCCTGTTCTCCAGTGGATGAAATCTTGCTGTCCATTCTGTTGTCCAACTTTGGAGGCAGAGTGCTGGAGACAGTGAGCTGCCTGGCCTAACCCAGTTCCACTGGCTAAGTTCATAGCCATTGGCCTGGCTGTAGGAGTCATGGGGATCCGACAAGACTTACTTTGACTGTGTTGCGCCTCGTACTGAATTTCAAATCTAAGGTCTAAACTTAATTCCCTTTCCCTCCCCCTAATAGGATGCATCTATCTCTACTCAGGTCTCTGCCTGATGCCAGGGCAGGGCTAGAGACTAATCTTTGAGCTCTCCCCTTGGTGTAGAGGCCTTTGTTTTCTCCTGGCATCAAGTCCCAACAGAGCAGAACTGACTCTGGAGATGTCAGCAGAACTGATTTTGGGAGATGGGACACTAGTAATTCTTTTCTTCTTGCCTTTTTAAATGCATCTTTTCTTTCTATTATGTAAAATTAGGTATTATGGTTTCTCACCTAATTTCCTTAGCTCTTTTGAAGGTAGTTTGGTATATGAATTAATTTTCAATTTGACATATCTGTGGGGAGACATTGCTGGAGGATCTTACTCAGTCACCAACTTTGTTTGGCTCTTTCTAAATTTAAATTAAGTAAAATAATTAAATTTCAGATGAAAACGTCCAAAAGGAAACAGAATTTTTAATGAAAGTTAATTTAAACTTATACGTATTTAAGCCAAATTTAAAATCTCATTAAATTAATAGAATGATCATATAATTAAAAACATACAAAGGATCCATAATAAATTACAAATGTCTGTCACTTAGGAAATGTAGGATTTTATTTTTTTAATTTTGTTTTAAAATAAAATGTTTGGAAATGCATTAATTAGGCAGTAGTTTGAAGAACTATTTAAAAATTTTTCAGAAAGAATAGTGATTCTACCTGACAGAAATGGATGATAGTGAATCATTTAATTCCTGGATGCCAATATCTACATTAATGATGCATATGAGATATTTCAAGATTGATAAAAGGGAAACTGGTTTATAAAATGTGTGAAATTTTAATATTAAAAGTTTTAACACAAAAATATGTAGGAAATCAGTATTTTAAAATATACACTTAGGGGTTGGGGATTTAGCTCAGTGGTGGAGCACTTGCCTAGCAAGCACAAGGCCCTGAATTTGATTCCCAGCACCCTCCCCCCCAAAAAAGTTTCAGTAAAATGCACAAGTAAACTCTATTCAATATTAAAATACACCGAAAATGTCATGATAAAATACATATTTCTGAATATACTTACTCTTTAGAAAAATATTTATTTTCAGATACCAGTATTAGGTATTAGCGTGTTCTTATAATCATTCTTGTTATAGATTAATGTCTCTCTCACAGTTATTAGAAAACTTGATAACTTAGCAAAGTGTGCTTTACTGGTAATTTGGCCAATCAGTGAAATACAATACTCGTTTAAACGATTCAATTTCACCACATTGGCTTGCAGTCAGTTGATTTAAACTGGACTGTGGTAGACGTCTTTAGTTTTGCTGCCCAGAGTTATTTCTGATGCATCGGAAAATTACATTTCAGGTTTCTTTTTAAAAAATTGCCTTTTTCTTCTAAATACACTATCTTACTTTCTTCCAGAAGGTACCATTTTGCTAATGTTTCAATTTGTGGAAATTATAGTTCTCTTTTTCCAGATTATGATGGCACGTTGAACCAGTACCATGGGTACCTCAGCAGATCTTTGTTCTGGATTTCAGGAGACTTTATGGAGAATTAAAGGGAGAACTACCCATATGATCTGAGTTATACTTATGTTATTTCAATTAGGTGAAACATGTTTACATCAGACATCATTTATTCCTTGTGCCAGCAGGTCATCAGACCAGTCAAGTTCAATGATTCTGTAGTACAACTCATAGAACCCTAATACTCACTAATGATGATATTGAGAATGGTGCTCTGCTTCTAGAGAGAAAAGTAAGAAACAGTTTGCTTTTTTGTAGGGTAACATTCTAGGTCACTGAGGCCTTTCATGTATATGTGAGTGGGTGGGAACCCTAACTATTTGCATTTCTAAGAAGTTTCCAGGCATTAAGTCCCTAGTGTTGACTGGCGATCACAATCCGGAAAGTACTGCTCTACTTCATTTTTTGTCACTGTGATAAATATCTGAGAAAAACAAATGGAGGAGTGATCTATTTTGGCTCATACTTTCAAAGGTTTCAGCCCAGGGTGGCTGGTTATATTGCTTTTAGACTTGTGGTTAGGCAGAAATGTCATGGTAGAAGGGCCTAGCAGGGAAAACTGCTCACCCCATGATAGCCAGGAAGCAGAGAGGGTAAGCGAGCCAGAGAAGGGGTTGGGAACAAGATAAAGTCCCCAAGGTCAGACCCTCAAAACCCAACTTGTTTCAACTAGGCCCCACCTCCTGTTTCTACTGCCTGTCAATAATGCCATCAAATTGTTATCTCATTAGCCCTCATGATCCACTCACTTCTGCAGGCCGCCACCTCTGAACACTTCTTCAAGTCTCAATACATGAGTCTACTCCAAGCTCTTTATTGGATTATATAAGCCAGGATAGGTGGAGCTGAGAATTTGCATCACTGTTGAGTACACGGATGTTGCTGCTCAGGTACCATCATCAGAGATGAGCTTTTGTAGTGAGGACAGAACATGCTAGGAGACATTTCCTCTGGATCTGTTAAGGGAGAAACATAAGTTTTAGTTTAATTTTGTTTTTAAAAAGATAAAATTCTCAGGTAACTAAGACCTTACAGTTTCCTATGCTTGTTGAACACATGAAAGGTTGCATTCATACGAAGATAAAAAGCTGTACTATTGCTGGTACTTGAGGATAACAGTTTGAAGCATTGCTCTGGCCCATTCTCTGTCCTTTCAACACTTTGCGGTGAGTCTGATCTTTGCCTCTAACTAAAAATAAGTGCTATCTTAGTTATGCGTCAGGATTCATACTAAGGTTATGTATTTGTCATCTGATTTCAAATTCCATGGATGGAGAAGTTTCTGTGCTCTTAGGGAGCATGAGTAGGAGGTCTCAAATCAGATGTGCTATCCCGTTTCCTTCTGGGAAGGTGTACTTCTTCTTGAGGAGGAATCCAAGGCTGTGGCAGTACGTAGCCACTACTGTTTTGTGGTTGTTTGATATCTGTCTCTTCACCATTGAGGGAAGAGTCAACATGTATCTATGCTGCCTACAAGTAAGGGTGTTGTATTTGTAAAAAGACATTTGATTATCTACAAGGTACTGGTCTTGCAAGCAACATTTTATCTTTGAGCATTTGGCCATAGACTACCAAGGCCAAAACCATGACCTACCCCACCCCCCAGGCACACACTCTAAATCAAGGTAACAGATTAAATTATAAGCGGTGGTAATACAATTCTCCTTCAACCATTGGGCATTCCTTAACTGAGTGATGTAAGCTTGGAGATGCAAAACTGAAAAAAGCCTATTTCGAGAGAGTCGCCATCAGCACAAGCATTTTCACCCCATTCATGGAAGAAGGAGATAATTCCTATTATTTTAACCAAAACCAAGTGAAAAGGGCTTAGAAACTTTGCCCACACAAGGCCAACTCTATCGGTGTTGGCTGATGTTAACTTTCTTTTTACATAAATCTATCATTTTAGAATTGGAAATCCATACTCTTTTAGTATAGTTGAAATACCCTTTCTAACCGTGCTACATTTTTTTGTTTAAGAAGATTGATTCCTTGCAAATGGCCAGAATTGTGGGAAAAAAAATTTTTGTTTTCTGACAATAGGAAAGGTCACTGTGGAAGTTTCATGGACTTGAGAATACCAAGGCAGCAAGAGGGCTGTCTGGAAATTGAACTCAGAACTCTTCCACACGCTATTATTAATACCCATGTTATCAGAGTTAGTTCAGGCATAACTACATGGGAAGCGGTACATTCATAAGCGTGTTAGGGAACCTCAAAATTAGTCTCATGTTCCCAGATTCTTTAGATGTTCTCAACAAAACCCAAAGCAGTCTTTATACTAATGTATATCGTATGTAGTAGAAGAACACAGATGAAAATCAGCCAAGCAGCACAGGCAAGATTTCAGGAGTAACCACGAATGAACTTGGAGCTGCGTTCTTCCAGTAGAGTCACACTTTGTCTGCCAAATGTCTGACTTCATGTGTAATCTTTTACCAACCAGCTAGGCTCGCCAGTACTTACTATGCTAGGCATGAATTGCCCACATGACTTACTTTTGCTTAGACTTTTCAGTCTACCTGCAAGGCAATCTGAAATAGTTTAAACACAGTCCCAATCATATAAAACCAGTCTTTTAATACAAATCTCATTACTTGTATGAGCTTTCTGGTGAAAGTAAATCCTCAAGTATGCAAAGTTATTCTTATCAGAAGGAAATATGAAGGTTTCAGTGGTTACCTGCTAGTTCATGGCCAAGTGTCAGTTCTTAAACTTTGAAGGATTCAGGCTTTGAGCATCCCTGTCCCTCTGTGTTACAATTCTTTACTGCACTGTTTATAAATAGGTAATTATTATAGCAGTCATCATTGATTGCTTTCTAAAATTTCTGTGCATGAATTCTTTTGTCTAATTAAACTGCATTAAACTTCTGAAAAAACATTTAAATTTGAAGCAGTGATAATTCTGTCATTCCTAATTTAAGTAGGAAAAGTGTGAAACCAGAACTTATAAAACAAATTTTACATGTGAAGTAAGAAAACAAGCACTTTTAGGAATTAAAGTTATTGAGACCTATACATGAGATATTAAAATTATCACTAATCCTAATGTAACTATATTTCAGAAGAAAACAAGAGGGAAGTGCTCTAAAGACATATATTTAGGATTTTCTTCACTGATAAGAAGAAAAGAGTAATGCAACCCTGATAATCCCTGAAAGTATAAACAGAAAACAGTAAAGCTAGAAAATATCAACTAAAACCATGGGGATAAAAATTCTTCACCAACAATTAATTAATCAAATGCATGTTGTTTACCATTGTACTAATTTCTTCATATCCTAGTTCCAATTTAAGCATTTTCCCCAGTATTTCACTCCAAGTATTTTAATTGGAGCGGACTAGTCCTCCCATGCTGAGAATGAGAATGCCTGGGCCACTTCAGACAATTGCCTCTTCCAGGGGAGAGTACATGGAGCTTAGGTGACATATAGCTTGTGGGAAGTCTTCACCTGAGATTTTTAGGAAGGCAAGTTATTTTCATCCTGCATGATATGCTGAGAAAGATGGACTTGGAGCTGTATTTCTCAATCTTACTACAACTTACACTTTGCTAATGGAGCTTGGAAAACGTTTTCCAATTACACCTTGCCTCAAATTATTTATAATCTTTGACTGTAAAACCTTGTTTTCAGTAACAGTAAATTACTGTCTGAGAAACAAGAGATTTACAGGAAAATTACTACTCAAAATTTTCCAGTAACTATTCCATTTTTGAGGAGGTATTGAAAATCACTGGGTCAAGGATTTCACCCTTACATGTGGGCAGGTATTGTGATCTATGGAGAACTTATTAGGTCCAGTTTGGTAATGCCAGTGGAATAGGATCATAGGGAACTGTTATGGCTTGTATCTGAAATAGTGCCTTTGAAGTATCATGGGTTTGGAAGGTCAGTGGATTGTGGCAGCTCTATACTCATCAGTGAAGTGGTTCACCAGTGGATTCCTAGCTGACATGCTATTACAATGTGGAGCCTGATGGGAGGAGGAGGCTCACTGGAGACATGACCTGGAAGGGTGTCTCTCCCTTCCCAGCTCCTCCCTCCTTTCTCTGCTTCCTGGACACTGTGACATAGGTAGATTTCCTCTGCTTTGCCCTTCTGCCATACCATTTCTGTTTTGGAGCCAGCTGACCATGAACTATAACTATGAGCCAAAACAAACCTTTTCTCCTTTAAGTGTATTGATGAAGAGAGTGACTAAGACATGAGGAGTCCAGGAAAAAAAACAACATGAAGCTTGCAGTCTTCCACTTCCATTGAAGTCGCATGTACTGGGCTTTTCCTCCCAACACAGATATGTGATCTCACATATAAAGTGTCGCCAACTAAGTAAACTCCCCCAAGCCTTTGTCATGTAAGCATGGGATGCCCATATAATTGACTTTAAGACACTCTGGTTCACATAGAAATCAAATGAACGTAGCTTGATGACAGTCCCATTCGAAACTGACATTCATCATAAATCTCACTGTGTTCATGAAACATCTTGTGTGACCAGAGCGTAGGTCTGAGATAAGACCCAACAGTCTGAGCACTCATCGATTACCTACAGGAGCGGCTCAAGGGGTAATCTTCAACCTTGGTACTGCAGCCATTGAGCAGCCCTGTCCTATTGACTTACAAGCCATCACAGCATAGTTTGTAAATTCTTAGTTTAAATATAGGAGTTTTTAACCCATACATTTTCTTAATTGATTTTGTTATAAGTATTCAATTTTAAAATTGACTGCTTCACAAACTTTTAAAATTTATCTTAATAAGTTCTTATTTTCTGCATTGCTCTTGAATATGTATATTAATACATATTTATGTTCATAGAGTGGTTATTGTTATTTTCTAAAATTGACATGGGTTGTCTCAATTTGTCTACCATAATTGGCTTTACTTAGAAAACTTAAATATTAAGTATGATAATTTTCTCCATATGAATTTAAATGAGAAAAGATTTGAGCCATTAGCACATATAAGAAATTTACACACGAGCATACAGCACTACCATTTTTATTAATTGAAGAGTTATTCAGATCAAGATATGTAAGAAACTGAAAAACCTGTCAAGTCCAATAGAACTCTTTATTTATAATTCAGAAAAAATAAAAGGGAATTCTCTACAAAATAAATGTACAAATTTATTTCAAATGTGGGAAGAAAAGATAGTGCAGTCATGACGATTCCCGAATGTACAAATGGGAAACAGTCAAATAAGATAATATACCAGAAACATGACAATAAAAATTCTTCTCAAGTAAGTCATTAATTGAATGAATGTTTTTTCTCTGAAGACTGTCCAAGTCTTGGATTTCTTATTAGAAAACTTCAACCCCAAATTTCATTCCAAATATTTTCTTTGGAGTGCACCATTCCCCACATGCCAGTCTAGTGGATGTCTGGACTGTGTCAGTCCATCTTTTCCCCCTACAGGAAGTATTTGGAATCAAGTTGACATATAACTCTTTTGGGTCAAAGGGATTTCTTTTCCTGAGGTTGCTGAGAAGACTTTCCCCATTACATTTAATAATGTTGGGCAGGCAAGGCCTACAATCTCAATTCTAAAAGGGACTGAAACCTAGACTTGCTAAAGAATCTTGAAAACGCGTGCTATCCAGGTAATACATCACCTCAAATTTTCCAGAATCTGAGCATAGAAAAGTATTCTTCAAGGTTCTTCAAGGTTCATCAGAGTATTCCACTTTCCAAGGATTCTTGTCATTATTTGGGAGCACTGGGTTCCTTGGAAGACTTGTTATATTTAGATCAGTTAGCTGTACTTCATCATCATGTTTTGGATTATGTAGGTAGGATAGTTGAGGCTGAAAGTTTGTATCTTTAACAAGTGCAGAAATGATACTGATCAGGAACCACAATCAGGGACATGTGCTGTATAATGAGGATGGTCTGAGGATATCTGTTAGGAGCCTACTTGACTTCTGACTAGATAGAGTCATGAAAAGTTTTAGAGCTGTTTCTATTAAGGATTAATTTTAGGGTAACTGAGACCTTACAATTATCTGTGTTAGCAGGCAGCAGAGAATTTTCATTTCTACAAGGATTGCAGAAGTATCACTGTTAATTCTTGGGGTAGCCATATTGAAAAGTATGGCTCTGGTACACCCTTTGTCCTTTGAACACATTAGAATGAGCCTGACCTTTGCTTACTATAACTAATGAGAGCTGGCTTTGTTGAGAACCAGGAGTGGTATAAGTGTATTTGTCATTTTCTTTTAGCTTCACTTCCTGGAGGATGTATTGGAAAGCATGTTGTCCATCCAAAAAGGAAGTAATATGGATAAAATACCTTCCAGGAGTCTAAGACCTAAATAGATGACAAAGCTCAGATTGGACCAAGAAGAGTTGGACTCCAGAATATGCAGTTTTAAGCAGAATGAGTTGGACGTTTTCAGTCATCAAGAGGTGCCAGTCCCCATGTATTTCTGCGAAGAAATCTGAAGCCACAGGTGTAGGAAGCCACTGCTTCTCTATGTGGTTTTTCAGATCTCCCTCCTTTCCTGTCAGGGAGGATGTAACATGTACCTGTAGTGCCTATAATGAACAGTATTGGGAGTACGGTTGTAGTGGGTCAGACCCCTCCCTGAAAACTTATATGGTACAGGATTTTGCAAGCAACATTTTCTCTCACATGAAAGTTCAGTCAGAGACTCCAAAGGACAAAACTATAATTGCCTATAATGCCCAAGTTCTAATATGTGGTGCTGGATGATCTTTCAGAGGCCCCAGACCCTAAGTTTCTCCCACAGGGTGTTGGAAATAGCTCAACTGAGTGATAGAAAAGGGTTGAGGTGCTAAAGGAAGATACTCCTATTTTGAGAGTGTTTCTGTCATGGTAAGAGTTTACTTCATTCTTACTGGAGAGAGAGAAAGGTTGTATTCAGAGATATCACTGGAGTTATGCCCATTATGAAGATACTTGGAGACAAACAGATCACAAACCTAGAGAAAGCTGAGGAAAGAAAGTTGCTCTTGTGGTGTATTCTGCATGCACACTCCGTACCAGCTGCTCTGGAGCCTCATTAAGCCTCAGTGGTCAAGAAAGAATCCTTTCATGTCACAGCTCCATGGTAAGGGTTGTCTGCTATGGAATTTTGGTGGTTCTCAAATGTTAGTATGCATTATAATCACCTGCAAGGCTTGTTAAAACACAGGTGTGTGGAAGTCTCTTCTACTTTCAGAATATCTGATTCAATACCTTTGGCATAGAAGTTGGGATTTTGCATTTATAAACAGTACATAGGTGATGTTGATGCCACCAATTTGAAGCCCACACTCTGAACCACTAAGCAAGTATCTAGGATGACCATTAAAAGAGAAATTATTTGAGAAATAAACCCATGTATTTAAATTGGGAACCTAGAGATTCTTTATGACTTGAGTTCCTGGCATCAGGAATACCAGAATAGTAGCAAATTTATTATTTTACTATTTTATTTTATATGGAGATTAAATTTAATTCATCATCTCTTTGGATACTTTCACATGAAATTTAATTATTCTACCCAATTTAAAATTTAAATAGTTCAATTTGAAGTGAAAGCATCCAAAGAGACGTAGAATTTTACATGAAAAATAGTTAAAATGTGTATATTATACTAATGTACAATTTCAATTAAATTAATAAATTGATTGCACACAACCAAAACTATACTAAAACTATAATTAGTTGCAATTATCCATTCATTAGGAAATGCTAGAATTTTAATTTTTTCAGAGAAAATGATGGAAATGCAGTGTGTCAGGAGTTTGCAAAGGGATTCAAAATTTTACAGAAAAGAAATGAATCTTCTTATTAAGGATAAGTTTTCCTGACTCCTATGATTTGTGCCTGAAAGTCAATATGTGTATACTAATGCTGTGAATTTGCAAGATGTTTTCAAAATAAATCATTTTAATTAAAATTGTATTTGAAATCTAAAATGCTTAAAAAAATTTGCCAGAAATACAATTTAAGAAAATACAAAACAGACACATACATACATATGTATGCTGTATTTTTGTGGTAAAATATTCTTTTTCAATATATTTCATATTCAGAAAATGTTTTTATCTTCAGATACTAATATTAGACATTAAAATTGTTTTTATAACAATTTGTGTTATGTCTATTTGGTCACTGGTTTTATGGAACTTAATAATAATTTGGCAAAGCAAGCTTCAGCAAATTGGCTCTTCAGTTAATTACTCACTTTGAAAATTCAATTTCAGCACTTTGGTTTTCAGTAACTTGAGTTAAATGTGGACTCTAGTAGATGACTTTAGTTTTAACTGCTTGCAGTCTTTCCCCTTGTTTTGTTAATTTGCACAGCACTTTGTTTTGGAGAATTGCCCTTCCTGAATCCTTAATTGGTGAGGCTCATGTGAAGATAAGTCCATTCCCAAATCCACTGGGGTTATACAAACTAAACTGATCAAAAGCAGTGCCATATTTAAATACCAGACGAAATGACTGATGTCAGTTTTATTGATATGTCAATCTCTTTTTAGATCTGGTATACTAACTCTATTAAATACTAGACATATCTCCAAAAATCTGCTACCTTGCTTTCTTTCAGCAATTCAATTCTTTGGTATTGGCTTCATCTGAGGAAATTCCATTACTTCCATTGGCAGCACAGAGATAGTACTTAATTCTCCCAGCAGGAATGTGGGAAAACATGTGCTTTAGTGAAGATAATCCTATCACCAGCTCCACTTCCACAGCATAAACCAATCTGCTCAAAAAGAGTGCCTGTTGGACTTATTGTCTTTGGTTTTGTTGATATATAGCCTTCTATTTTTATATATGTGGAATCCTATTCTATAAATATAGTTGAGATGTCCTTCCTAAATTTTCTACCTCGCTTTCTTCTGACGTGTTGCTCAATTTTACTACCCTAATCATTGGTATTTCTGATGTTATTAGTCTAAATAACAGGTAGAAGTGAAAACATAGGGTCAAGATTCCCTGCTGCCACAGCTTTTCTGACTACAACAGCTCTTTGTTCTGGTTTCTTAGTGACTGTCTGGGGAATTCAGGCAAACTCCTTTCTAACAGATAATTATCTAACAGGAAATTAACTATTTTAGTTGGCTGAAAACTGTTTCTGGCATATTTGGAAATCCTCTGAACCTATCGAATTCCTATTAAAAAAGTATTGTTTTGAGTCCCTTTTTATTTGGATTTTCGGCTTTACATAGCTCAACGTAATTTCAGCTGATGGAATCCTTAATACGAGCAGAATTTAATTCAATTTCCCATGAGGTTTCAGACTGTAGATCAATCCTTGCCTACTATTTACATTGCTAAATTTTGTTTTATGTCAAACCAAATATGTTACCAGAATTTTGCAACAGAACTTGGGGATCTCAACAACTAGGCTCAGCTATCCATCCCATAATGTCAGTCAAGGACTGGGGATTTAACTCAGTGGTTAGAGTGCTTGCCTAGCAAGCGCATTCCCTGAGTTTGATTCCCAGCACCAAAAAAAACCAAAAACAAAAACAGAAATATAATGTCAGTCAAGGGGATGAGCAGTGGTGAAGGGGAGGAAAGGAACTTTAATTAGCATGGCCCTGCTGGGAAGCACAGTTAAGGAAATTCATGATCTGTGTTCAAGAGACTGACAGAAAGTTTGGGATTTCACAGAAAAGGGAAACAAAGACAAGGGTTGAGGATTACACAGCTGGGAGCTAGCTAGTAATCCTGGTCAAATTCTAGTCTAATTGATCTGTATTTCAGGAATTATTTTATGAGGTCTTAGGAGATCTACCATTCCTTGAGGGGATAGTTTGTTTACCATCATAAAATGACCACCCCTACTTTAGGGGACAGCCTCAGTTCTCATCATGGGCTAATTGTTCCTAGTTGGGGGAGGTGACCTCATCATGAGGTAGTCTGTGTGGTTCTGCTTTTTCTGGAATCCAAGGTGGCTGTAGGTTTAGGGCAATGACTGGAGACTTCTAAGCACCACTCCAGGCTTTCTGGAACTTGATGTTGTAAAAGCCATCGATGAGATGTCCCTGCAAATCCTGACAGCTACTTCAGTTACTCTTACCTTGGTATCCTCAGTCTTGAAAGAGGAGGAGATAGGCTAAATAAATTTAGGGCTAATAAACTTTGAAATACAGATATACCCTGAGTGATTAGCCTGAGAATGCCTACCTGCAGAGCTGAGCAAGGATCTGACACAAAGTTTTAAGGTAATAAATAAGGCAGTTACAAAAATGAAGGTGGAGATGCCAAGCTTTACTGTGCTTTTAGTTACCCTCTGGGCATCTGCAAGCCTAGCCTCTAAGTCCCTGTTACAAATATACAAGAAGGAAAAGAAAACAGATAAGTTGGAATTAATGAAATTAAAACCATTTGTTTCAAAGACTTCCTCAAGAAAGTGAAAAGACATTTCACAGATTGGAAGAAAATATCCCATACTTTTGAACTTACTTTTAATTACAAAATGATTGTGTTGAACCCTAGATACTATGGACAGAGTTCTTCACACCCCATCATCCTACATCAAAGTAATAATCCCCAATATAAATATATTTGGAGAAAAAGCCTGTAAGGATGTAATTAAGATTAGAGGAGACCTAAGAGATGGACACTAATCCCGTAAGCCTGGTGTTCTTATAAAAAGAAGAGATACCAGAGATCTCATCCCTTCTACCCCCATGTGAAATTCAAGAAAAGCCATGTGAGGATTCAACAATTGTGATTTACAAATCAGGAAGAGAAGCCTCTGCAGAATCAGCCAACCATTTTGCCATCTTGATCTTGAATGTCCAATCTCCAGAATTATGAAAAAATTAATTTTTGTTACTTAAACCACCCAGAATGTGGAATTTAGTTATGGCAGCCTGATCAAATTAATATAGCTGACAAAGCCTGAAATTCAAAGTCATCAATGATAGCTCACACTGATATTAAAAAAAATTTTAAGGAATCTTTAAAGTTCCTATGATCCTCCCTTCTAATCAGTAGTATTTTCATGAGCTTTGCTCTATCATGCTGGTATTTCCATAGTAAAATCCACATTTCTCTCTCTTTTTAAGTGAGATGCATTCATGTCTGCTATCCTACACTCATCTTATCTACTATCCCAAGACCTAAGGAATCCTAACACATACCCTACCTTGTAGTTTGAATAATCGTTATAAACCAGAATCTGACAGCATTAATACTCTGCTTTAAAGTCTTTATTTACTCATCCAGTTCATTATTATGTTTATTATCTGCCTTTTCTCAACTCTCTAAATGTATTTGCATCCTTTCCCTGTGGGCCTCAGCTATGTTAAATGAAATAAGTAAAATAAATAGAAGTTAATTAACAGCCGTTATGAGCAGAAATGCTAAAGTATGCAAAATACAATCCAGAAAGAATTACTGAATTTCAAAGTTCAACAGTTTGGAAAAAAGAATTTTCAGGATACCCCAAACCAGACAGGAAAGAAGAGACATCTAGGTATTTGTTTCATTGTGTTTTTGTTTTGTTGTTGTTTTTTGTTATAAACTTCTTAAAGCAAGATATATCGTTCAGTCATATTCACATCACTGGCTTCTAAGTGTCTGTCTCAATAAATGCACTTATTAATAAAGATTAAGGAGCTGACATTTCCATTAGAAAGCACCTAGAAAATTCAAGGGCATGATAAACAGGTGAAAGCCTGACTCCACTTTTCACAAGGAATAAGGACTTCTTATTCTCTAAATTCACAACCATGACAAAGCTGATTGACTCTCATTAATAAATATTTTTCTAAATCCTAAAGTCTCACTTCAGTGTTCTGGTATTTCTTAAAATTAATTCTGACTATAATTAAGATTATGATTCTCTCTAAATTAATATCCCCTGCATGAGTGGAACTAAATCATCTAATAATCTCTACCCTAGAGTTCAGAATTTAATACATGATTGTTGTATGTTTACTGAATAAGGTGAACAAAAAAGTAAAACTTTGGAGAACCAAAATGATGAAGTAGTGATCAGCAACAAAACTTAGCCTCTCCCAGACCTGGAATCCAGACACCTGGCAAACAACTTGGGTAAGAAAAAATAAAGTATATCTCTTGGAACAGAGAAGGAGCTGACAGGAAAATTAGAAGCTACAGGATTTGGAGAAAATGGGCTGTGATGCAGAGAAAAGAATAAAGTAGCCTGGAAGCTCACCCTGGCTCCCAGGAAAAGGAACCTGTCTATGCAGACACCAAGTAAACCCCCAGGATTGAGAACTCCGGGGAGAAACAGTGGGCAAAGCCTGCAGCACTAGCTCCAAGAAAAGCCCACAACTGTTACAAACTGCAAAAACAGCATGGGATTTTACTCTAAAGTGACTCCTTCCACAAAGCAAGTAACAGTTGGACAAGAAATATTTGATTTGTCTTAGTGTTTATATTAGAATTATAAATCTCTTTTCTATGGTTAAGGGTGGTTCGTTATTGATTCTTACAGTATATCAATATCCAGTGTGTCTTTGACACTATTAATGTTGCTGATTTATTTGCTATTGCCAGGGTCACACGGTTGTTGCTACAAATATGTTTTCTCTGGATGACAATATCCAGATGACCTTTGTGACAGCAATACTGCAGTCTATTCCTGGAGAACCCAGTGCTGGCCTAATTACATTGCATCATTCCCTCCCAAATTGACAGACTGTTGGATCCTGGAAGAGAGGCAAGGTCCTGTAGTTAGCCATGCTCAGAGTGCATCACAGAAAAGCAAACGCTAGCTAAAGAGATCTTCATTCTAGAAACAGTGTCTTTCTAGATAAGCACCTGCAAATCTCAGCACAAAAACCAAACAACATAAAACAAAATAGAAGCATGAGAAAATAGGAAACAAAATTCCACCAAAAACTGCCAGTACTTCCAAATCCAACACATTGAGGGGAAAGAAATTAAAAGCTACATAGCTGAATTATTCAAAAGGATAATAGAGGAAATAAAAAAATCAATAAATTACACAGTGAGGTCAAGAAGATATAATTAAGCAAACAATAGACCTAATAAACCAAATGATCAAAGACTTTATATCTAAGCTGAACGAAATGATACAAAACCAGTGTAGCAAAAGACTGGTGTAGCAAAGAATTACCAGTATAGCAAAGAAAGAGAGTCCATAAAAGTTTCCAAACAGAAATCCAGGAGATTAAAAAAATCTACTGGAATTATGGGCAGGAGAAACAACTAGTGTGAGGACAGAGTGTCAGAACTAGAAGATAGGGCTACTTTCAGAGAGCAATTATTCAGAAATACAATAAAACAAGAGAACATGATAAATGTATCCAAGAGCTGGTAGATGACTCAGAGAAGACTGTTCAAATATTAACTGGAATTAGGGAAAATTTAGAAGACAGCACAAATGGCATGAAAAACCTTTTTACAGACAGAATATAAGGAAAGAATTATACATGTAAGTGAGGCATGTAGAACCCCACAGAGCCTCAATCAAAAAAGAGACCCTCCACAACATATCATATTCAAAATCCCAAAGTTGAAGACAAATACATAATCTTAAAAGCTGTTAGAGAAAAGCAATGAATCAATTATAAAAGCAATCCTATTAGAATTACAGTAGACTTCTCAATGCAAACCTTAAAGACCAAGAGAGCTTGGAGTGAATTATTTTAAGCCCTAAAAGAAAACAACTTCCAACTCAGACTTATATATGTTGCAGAACTGTTTTTAGGAATTGATGGAGGAAAAAAAGATATTTCCATGACAAGAATTGCCTTAAAAAATTCATGACAAAAAAAAAAAAATTCATGACCAATCTAACTAGCATTCAAAAAAAATCTCTCAAAGATATCCTAGAAAGAAACAATAAAGCCAATAATGCCAAAAAGCCTAATAGAATGAATACATTAGGGTAAGCAATTAAGCAAAAGAAGGTAAAAAACAAATGAGTAACAGAAAACAGTGCAATGATAGGAACAAGCTAATACCTTTCAGAAATAACTTTCTATGTGAATGGTCTCAATTCCCCAATCGAAAGACACAGATTGGTAGAATGAATCAAGAAACAAAACCCCACAATATGCTGTACACAAAAATACAATTAATCTAAAAAGAAATTCACAGATTAAAAATCAAGTGATGGAAAACATTTCATTCAATGGGATCCTAAAGAAAACAAGAGTAGCTATCCTATTTTTAGACAAAGTGGACTTCAAGCCAAAATCAAACAGAAGAGACAGAGAATGTCACTACCTACTTGTTAAGGGAAAAATTCAATAGGAAATGGTAATAAATATAAGCATATATGCACCAAGCACTGGCACATCCAACTTCATAAAAATAACACTACTAGACATAAAAGATCAGGTAAACACCACCACAATTATAGTGGGGGACCTCAATACCTACTCCCAAAAGCAGATCAATTAGACAAAGATCAAAGAAGAAATATCAAAGCTGAATCAAAGCTCGAACAAATGTACTTAATAGACATCTACAGAGTGTTCCACAAAACAACAACAGAGCACACATTCTTTTGAACATCACATCATATTTTTTCAAAAATAGATAACATATTATCCCATAAATCATACTTAAGTAAAAGGAAAAGAATAAAAAAAAACATGCATATTATCACATCATAGTCCAAGGAAATTAGAAATTAATGGCAAAAGAAACCACAAAATTATGCAAACACATGAAAATCAAACAATAGCATCTTGAATAATCAATGAGTCACTAAAAAATCAAGGAAAACATTAGGCAAGTCCTAGAATTAAACAATAATGCCACTACAACATAGCAGAACCGGTAGGACAAATGCAAGCTGTCCTAAGAGAGTTTATAGCTGTGAATACCCACATCACAAAACAAACAACCCCAAGTAAATAACCTAATGATGCACCTCAAAGTCATGGAAAACCAAGAGCAATCCAAATCAAAAGCTAGTTCAAAGAAGGAAATTATAATGATCAGAGCAGAAATTAATGAAATTGAGGTTTAAAAATAATACAAAGAATAAATCAAAGAGCTGGTTCTTTGAAAGAATTTTTAAAAAGACTAACACTAGCCAATGTTACCAAAAAAATGAAAGAACCATATTAATGCAAATGAAGAAGAAATATATGAAATTGCCATGGATACCACCAAAGTTCGGAAGATTATTAATAACTACTGAAAAACCTCTACTCTGGTATGTTGGAGACTTATCAGAAATAGATATATACGTAGATTCATATGAATTACCAAAGCTGAACCAAGAAAATATAAAAACAATGAATAATCTTATAACAGGCAACGAAATTGAAGCAGTAATTTAAAAAAGAAAGTAACTACCAACTAAGAAAAACCCATGTCCTGATACATTTGCTGCTGAATTCTGAAAAGAAAAACTTTTGGGAAGATCTAATGTCAATATTTCTCAGTTTCTTTAAAGTTGAAAGGGAAGCAGTACTCCCAAAGTCAATCCTTGAAGCTAGCATTGCCTTGATTCTAAAACCAGAAAAGAACACAACCAAAAAAGACAACTACAGGGCAAATTCTTTAATGAACATAGGCACACAATCCTCAACAAGATTCTGGCAAACAAAACAAAACAAAACTGCAGCAAATCATCAAATACATAATACATCAAGACCAAGTAGGCTTCATCCCAGGGATTCCAGGATGGTTCATCATATGCAAATTATAACTTTAACACATCACATAAGTAGAACAAAAATCACATGGTCGTGTCGATTGATGCAGAAAAATCCTTTGACAAAATCCAGCATCCATTTTTGATACAAGCTCTGAAGAAAAGAGATATAGAAGGTCCTTATCTCAATCTGATAAAAGACATTTATGACAAACCTTCCAACACCATATTACATGGATAAATGCTGAAAGGTTTCCCTCTAAAATAATGAAAAAGACAAAGATGTCTGCTGTCACTTACCCGTTTCAATATAGTTCTGAAAACATAAGCCAGAGCAATCATTCAAGAGAAAGAAAGAAAAAGTATGTATATGGAAAAGGATGAAGTCAAATTGTTATTTGCAAATTAAATGATCTACATAGAACACTCAAAAAATCTCACCAAAATACCCCTGTAATTAATAAGCAAATTCAGTAGCATTGTAGGATACAAATCAACATACAAAAGTTAATACCATTCTTATACACCAGTAATGAACTCACCAAGAAATTAAGAAAACAATACGATTCACAGTGGCATCCAGAAAAATTAAATACTTTGGAATTAACCTAACTATGGAAGTGAAAGAGCTCTACAACAGTAACTGCAGTAGTCTGGAAAAGAAGACCGAAGAGGACATCATAAATTGGAAAGATATCCTTGTTCCTGGACAGTGAGAACCAATATTATCAAAATGGCCATACTTCCAAAACTGATATATAGATTTAATACAATCCCAATCAAAATACCAGTAGTATTCCTCATAGAAATAGAGAAAACAATCCTAAAATTCATATGGAGAGAGAGCAAACCCAGAAGAGCCAAAGCAATCCTGGGCAACAAGAGTAAAGCAGGAAGCATCACAATCCCAGACTTCAAGTTATACTGTGAAGCTACACCAATAAAAATAGCATGATATCAGCATGAAAAAACAGACATGAGGATCAGTGAAAAAGAATAGAGAATGCAGAAACTACTGCAGGCACATCCAATATCTGATTTTTGACAAAGGGGCCAAAAACAAAATTTGGAGGAATGATAGCTTCTTTTAACAATAATGCTAGGAAAACAACTGGCTATCCACATGCAGAAGTTTAAATCTAGGCCCACATTTCTCACCACGTATTAAATTAGAATCAAGGTACATCACAGATCTAACTGTTGAAACACAAACATGTAAATTGCTGGAAGATAAAATTAGTAAGACTTTTTGAGCTATAGGCATAATCAAGGACTTTCTTAACAGAATCCCATTTACACAAGAAATAACGATAAGAATCAACTAATGGCATCATATCAAACTAAAAAGTTTCTGCAAAGCAAAAAAAGTGAGAAGAGACAACTGACAGAATTGGAAAAAAATGTGCCAACCATTCCTTGGATATGGGACTATTATTTAGAATACATATATAAAGAAATTAAAAAATTAGGCCTTCAAAATAAAAGACCTAATCAAAAATTGCTACTGAAATGAACAGATGTTTCTCAGAAGAAATGCCAATGGTCAATAAATACATGAAAAAATGTTCAACATCTGTGACCATTAGAGAAATGCAAGTTAAAAAAAACAGTGAAGTCACGTTTCATGGTGCATGCCTGTAAATCCCAGCACTTGGGAAGCTGAGGCAGGAGGATTTCCATGTTTGTAGGCCAGCCTGGGCTACACAGTGAGTTCGAGACCAGTCTGAACTGCATAGGGAGGCACTGTCTCAAACAGCAGTAGCAACAACAACAGAAACAGAAACAAAAAATAAAACGACACTGAGATACCATCTTATTACAGAAAGAAAGGCTATCATCAAAAGTCAAATAATAGCAAATGCTGGTGTGAATGCATGGATAAAGGAAATCAACATTATTCATGAGAATGTAAACTTGTACAACCAATATGGAAATCAGTATGGTGATTCCTCAATAAACTTAAAATAGAAATTCCATTCAACCCAGCTATTCCCCCTCTATGTATCTTCCAAAAAGAGTTAAACACACCATATTACAATGATACATGCATACCTGTACTTGTAACAGTGCAATTCATGATGTGTAAATATTGGAAGAAACCTAGATGTCTGTCAACAGACGAATGGGTAAAGAAAAGGTGATAGTTATATACAATGGAATACTTCTTTGCCATAAAGAAGGACAAACTTGAGTCATTTGTAGGAAAAAGAGTTGAGACCTTAATGTTAAATGAAATTATTCAGACATAGAATCTTACATATTGCATGGTTTCCCTTATATGAGAAACACAAAATATGAAAAGCGCAAAATAAAAGATAGATAATAGGAAGTAGGGAGATACTGTAGATCTTTTGCAAATGGCCTGGGGACAAAGAAATGGCTGAACATAGAGGGAATGGGGAAGTGGATGAAAAAATTAAGATATGTTATGTACATTTGCTAGCTTCCCATAAGAAATGTGATCATTAGATACTACAAATATGTAATAATAAAAAACATAAATAGAGAAAAAATTTTGTGTTTGGTAGTTATACAGTGGTATCATTCTTGTTTTAGTTTGTATTTTTATAATTTCTAGAGTAAACATGTTTTTGCCAAAAATTAAGTTTTTTATGATTTTTCTTTATGTCAGAGGTAAGGATCTCTGCTCAGTAACAGTACACATTGACAGTACACAGTTTTTGAACAATGATTGAACTGATAACTTTTATATTTTCTAAAGCAGACAAGGAATTAGTATCTAAATTATATAAGAAACTGCTAGGGCTGAGGATTTAGCTCAGTGGTTAAAGTGCTTGCCTTGCAAGCACAAGGACCCGAGTTCGATCCCCAGCACCAAAAAAAAAAAAAAAAAAAAAAAAAAGAAACTGCTACAAATCTGCAGGAATACCATACTCTCAATAGATAAGTGAGCAGTATATAGAACAGAATATATAAAAGGTGAGCATATCATTTATTGAACCTAATGTCTCAGTTAATGACAAAGACCTTAATTAAAACATAAATTAATACTGATTTATAGTAATAGATTGGCAACATTTAGAAAGCTGAATAATGACACATTTTGGTGGAGAGTGGAAGTATAATGTCCTGCTGGTACGTCCCTTCTGGGAAACAATAAACACTATGTTATCAAATTCTGTGTGACCTGTGATCCAGCCACTGAACAACTGCCCATATTTACAAGAAAAACTCTTATGTGCATAAGGAAACATGCGGGATGAGAACATTGCATCATTGTTTGTACAGCTCTGGAAGTTATCTGGTTATGCCTGGCTGGGAGATTGACTAGTAAAGCAGCTTTAGAAATAATTGACTATGATGCAGTACTTAGAAGCAACTGATTAGAAATTCTAGGAGGAATGCAGATTAATCCTGAAAGTGCAGCTCACTGAAAAACACAATTTAAATAAATTCAAAATACATATTTATAAAAGAATAATATATATTTGGCTGTAATATCTTGAACTCAAAGTTAATCATCAAATGTATAAGAATTGGTGATGAGGAAAGGATAAATAAAATCCAGGTTTAGGGATGTAAGAGAATTTTTAAATTTTAAACAATTTATTTTTAACTAGCATAAATGAATAAAATTGTGCATATCAATGAAGTACCACATAATATTCTTTAAATATATTTTGTACAGTGCTTAAATCAGGTTAAGCCTATTTGTTTTTTCAAATATTTGTGATTTCTGTAAACTTTTAAAATCCTTTCTTTTACTTTTTGAAATACAGCATATAGTACATTACTATCTACAGTCACTATATGTGCACTGGTACAGCAGGGCTTCTTACCTCTATCAACCTTTATCTTAGCACCTCTTAATCAAAATTTTCCCACAGTTCACTCTATAATTCTCCCCTGCTTCTGATAACCATCAATTTACTCTCAGTTTCTATGAGGTAATCTATTTGACTCCTTTGGATGCCACATATGAGTATGATCATATGGTACTTGTCTTGTATGTCTGGCATATTTTACTTAGTGTAATATTTTCTGGTTCCATTCAAATCATTGCAATTAATGTGATTTCTTTCTTTTTTAGGGTTTATAGTACCCTAGTATGTGTATATACACCAAATTTTCTATATTTATCAGTTGACAGACACTTACATTGTTTAAATTTCTTAGTGAATATGAGTATTTCTGCATGTGAATAGTTTTACATTGAACATGGGAGTGCACATGTCTCTCCAACATACTGACTTCATTTGTTTTGTATATATACCCAGGTGTAGGATTGCTGGTTCATATGGCAGTTTTATGTTTAATTTTTGGGGGAGATCTCCATATTATGTTCCATATTGAATGTACTAATTTACTTTCCAAGTAACAGTATGCAAGAGTTCCCTGGGACCTGATCTTGTTAAAAAGCTTTTGCACAGCAAAAGAAACTACCAACAAAGTGAAGAGACAACCCACAGAGTGAGAAAAAATTTTTGCCAGCTATTCCTCTGACAAAGGACTAACATCTCGAATATATAAAGAACTCAAAAAAATCAGACCCCCCCAAATGTAAAGACCCAATTCAAAAGTGGGCAGCAGACATGAATAGACACTTCTCAGATGAAGAAGTAGAAACAGCAGATAGACATATGAAAAAATGTTCAACATCACTGGTCATTCGAGAGATGCAAATTAAAACAACCCTGAGATTTCACCTCACTCCACAAAGAATGGCTATTATCAACAAAGCAGCCAATAACAAATGCTGGAGGGGCTGTGGAGAAAAAGGAACCCTTCTCCACTGTTGGTGGGAATGTAGACTGGTACAACCACTATGGAAATCAGTGCGGAGATTCCTCAGGGAACTAGGGCTAGAGATTCCATTTGACCCAGATATTCCACTTCGTGGTATCTTCCCAAAAGAATTAAAATCATTATACTGCAGGGATATATGCACACCCATGTTTATAGCAGCACAGTTTGGAATAGCTAAAGGGTGGAAGCAGCCCAAATGCCCATCAACAGCAGAATGGATTAAGAAAATGTATTTTTATGCAATGGAGTATTACTCTGCCATAAAGGATGATAAGCTTGAGATATTCCTAGGTATTCCTAGATATTCCTGAGACCATACTCCTAAGTGAAATAAATCGGATACACATGTTTAAATACCACATAGTTTCTCTGGTGTGAGAAGCTGAAGTGTATATAAAGACTAAAATGTATTATATTGGGAAAGGGAAGAAAATGTCCAAATGGGAAAGGGAACAAAGGAAGGGTAAAGGAACAGAGGGACAAGAGAAATAAGAAATGGAAGGAAAAAATGGAAACAAAGCTTTTGTAAATAGGGAGGGAGGAGGGGGTGAGGGGAGGGGAATGGGAGAAAAAGAAGCAACAAGGTATATCATGTATAGGTACAAATCCCCAATGATGAATGTTATCAATATGTACATCGAAAATGTACCATTAAAATAAAATTAAATAAGAAAAGTTCCCTTCTCTCAACATTCACACCAGCACTTCTTGCTTAATTATTTATGGTAAAGGGCTACTCTTACAGAGCTGAAGTGGCATCTCATTGTGGTTTTGATTTGCATTTCACTAAAGATTTGTGATGTCAAGCATTTTTCATTCATCTATTGGCCATTTATATGTACTTTGAGAAATATATATTTAGGTCTTTGACTCTTTTAATTTTTTTTTTCCTCTGTTGAAAAACAATTTTTTTTTTTAGTTGCTGGGAATCAAACTCAGGGCCATGTGGCTGCTAGGCAAGCACTCTATCACTTGAGCTAAATTCCCGGCCCCTGAAAGTTTTGAGTTCCTTATATATTCTGAATATCAACTTTTTATCAGATGTATACATCAGAAATACTCACACATTGCAGGTTGTGGCTGAACTTTGATGATTTTTTGTTGTTGTTGTTTAGAAGCTTTTTGGCTTGTTGTAATCTTATTATTGTTGTTTATCTTTCTCTTGTTATCTTTGGTTGTGGTTGTTATTTATCTTTGCTATTGTTTCCTGTTCCTTGGGCGTCTTCTCCAAAAAAATCCTTGCCCATTCCTATGTCTTTGAAGCATTTCCCCTGTTTTCTGTTAGCTTCGTAGTCTTATATCTTAGATTTAAGTCTTTAATTCACTTTGAGTTGGTTTTTGTAAATAGACACACGGGTCTAGCTTTTGCATGTGGATATTCAATTTTGCCAATACCTTAAGAAATTGTCCTTTCTCCAGTGAATGTTCTTACTATCATTGTCAACAATCAATTGGCTCTAGGGGTTACACTTTACTTCTACTATACTTCTAGTTTGTTCCATTCATGTGTTGTCTATTTTGTGCTAATATCATACTGTTTTGAATACTATAGCTTTGTATAACACTTTAAGTGAGAGTGTGATGCTTGCTTTATTCTTTTTGCTTGAGATAGCTTTAGCTATTTGGAGGGTTTTGTGGTTCCATATATATTTTAGGATTTATTTTTGATTCTCTGGAAATGCCATTTGGTATTTTGATGGGGACTACAATAAATCTGTAAATGACTTTACATTATATGGACATTTTAACAATATTATTTCTTCCAGTCTGTGAACAAGGGATGTCTTTCAACTTTTCTTGAATCCCCTTCAATTTCTTTTATCATTGTTTTATAATTTTCATTGTGGAGATACTTCACCTCTTTGGATAAATTTATTCCTAGGTATTTTTGAAACTATTTTAAATGGGATATGTTCTTTGATTTCAGATACAAAAATTTTAAAAATTTTTAAATGTAATGACCCTGGCAAACAGTGGCGATTTGACTTTTTCTTTCCCGATTTTGATAGCATTGATTTCTTTCTCCTGTCTAATTACTCTGGCAAAGCCTTCCAGTATTAATTTGAATAAAGTGTGAAAGTGGAAATTCCTGTTTTGTTCCAGATCTTAGTGAGACTTAAGCTTGTCCCCATTCAATATAATGTTAACTACTGTCTTAATATAAATCAGTTTTATTATGTTGAGGTTCATTCTTTGTATGCCCAATTTTTTTCACCCTTTTTAGCATGGAGCGTTGTTGAATTTTGTCAAAATCTCTTTCTGAATCAATTGAGATAATCATGTAGTTTTTGTTCTTCTGTTGATTTAGTGTAACATGTTTATTGATTTGCGCACGTTGCCCCATACTTGCATCCCCAGGATGAATGTAATATGATTATGGTGAATACTCCTTTGAATGTGCTGGTAGATTTGTTGTGCCAATATTTTGTGGAGAATTTTTGTTCTTAACTGGTTTTCATATCAGTATAATCCTGATCTTAAATAATGTGTTTGGAAGATAGTCTTTCTCTTCTATATTTTGGAATGACCTAAGAATCAATATTATTTCTTCTTTAAATGTTTGGTAGAATTTAGCAGGGAAACTATCTGGTCCTGGTCTTTTCTTTGATTAGAGGCTTTTTATTACTGATTCAATGTCATTATTTGTTATTGATCTGCTGACAGCAAATTAGGGTACCCCATATATGATTTATTTCTTTTCCCTTGCATCCTTGAGAATCCTCTCTTTATCTTTCTGCTGTGATGGCTTGATTTATAAGATTGCTTGGAGTAGAATCAATGAATACATTTGGCTGATAACCTTTGACTTTTCTGTGCCTGGATATGTTTCTCCTCTATGTTTGGGAATTTTTTCTGTTATTACTTCTTTGAATCAGTTTTCTACACCTTTGACATTGTCATGTCTTTTTAGATCCCCATTTAACACAAATATTTGCTCTTTAGTACTGTCCCAAATTTCTGATAAATTTTGTTTATTCTTCTTCATTCTTTTTTTTCTCCTTTAACTATGTGTTTTCAAACAGCCTTTATTTAAGCTCACTAGGTCTTTCTTCTATTTGATCTCTCTTACTATTTATGCTTTCTATAGTATTTTTAGTTTTATTTTGAGTGTATCTTTAATTTAATTTAATTTTGAGAGTATCTTTCAACTCAAGAATTTCAGTTTAATAAATTATTTCCAATTCTTTAATTTTGCCTATCAGAATGTTAAACATTTCTCTCTGTTTTCTTCAAGGTACTTTCCTGGAAACAACTGTTTTTAATTCTCTGAATGAGAATTCTCCCATGGTGAGTGATTACTGCCCAGTCAGCATTTGACATTTAATTTTATGTGCTACATGAGTTAATTTTCCTAAACCTCATATAATTTATTGACTTTGATATCGTCTAAGTATTGAGGGATCTGGTATTTATTCCATTCTTCTTAATCTGGCTTTGTTTTGCTTCTCTTTCATGAAGTTCTAAGCAGGCTGCTTATTTTCACTGAGTCTGTAGTAACTTCAACTATTTTTTTCATTAGATAGCATCTAAATCCATATTTGCCAGGAATTGACAGTCAGTATATTGTTACTCATTCAGTAATAGAGGGAGCCTTCGTTTGTCCCAAATACATTGCTGTTGTATTGTTCTGAAAGAAAGAGTAACTATAAAACGTAATCTGTCTACATGAGTCTTTTCCTGGGGCTAGGGTAGCCCTAAGTGCCTCATATACATTTAGTAGTCTGTGGTCATATATTACAGAGTTCTGCTTAGCTCTGGGTGGAGTCATTGTGGATGGATCAGCCCCAGGCACCTATGTTACACCAGTGGCCATCCATAATACCAGAATGTATTACATCCTGAGCCTACAATCCACCAAAACCAGTGCAACCCCTATTTAGGACCAGGTTCAAAGTACTACGGCCTCCCTATTACTGAGATGGACTCATTGCCCAAGACCACTGTAACTAGTCACAGGTAATGCTGTCTGGCATAGAATTTCTGTGATTTGGAATAATGTATCTTCCTTTAGCACAGGAGGTATTTCAGAGTCTCTGTCCACAAGCAGGCCTAGAAATAGGGGCTAGTAGTGTCTACCTGGGTGTAAGAGTTCACCAGCCCAGCACTAAGGTCCTGGGGAAAATCATGTACCTTGTTCTAACCCCAACGAATGGGGTCTTACACTATCCTATGCCTCCAAAAGTTGGGGTAGTATTGGTGAAGGCAGACACTTGGTCACCTCTGTTGATCCTAAACTGGCTAATTTCCGAGTCTCACATGCATAAGGATCTACATAGTATTGTGGGTATAGCAGGGTCCATGCCACAGCTGATTTGTAATGCAGGACAAAACATGAGTCTGTATTACTGAGGTGTAGGTCTCTGGTGTAAGGGCAGCCCTAGAGCCTCATCTTTGAGCACTGACCTGGTAATAGCTAAGCTGCTTGGGGCTAGGGATTGGTAGCATGCAGTCTGTTAGCCACCAAGACTAGTGTGAGGCTGGGTCATGCCTGAGTCTCACAGCTACAGCAGGCTGCACAGTCTCAGGAGGATGAGTGTGCCCCAGGCCCATTCAGTGGCTGGAACTTAAGTTTGTCTGACCAGTGTGTATGTCTCTTTTTGATGCTGATGAATGTCTAAGAGGCTCCATTTTTGAGCTCTGGCCTATGTATGGGGCCTTGCATTTTTTCTGGGTGCCAGATCTCATTGCAGAATTCTTGATACTGGGCTCTGAGACAAAGCCCTGCTGTTCCTTCTGTGCCCTGCTTTGCAGGGTAGTCTTGCTCCCTACTATGCTGTCTGAGTTTGGAAGAGAGTGATGGAGGAAATCAGACACGCGGCCTAAAACAGGTCCATGGCTCAGTCCAAGAGTGCTTCCCTGGTGGTTGGTGTCTGAGTTTTACCTTGGTGGGCTTGGTACTCTGTTTCAAGTCATAATTCTCTGAATAGAAGGTGCTTCTCTTCTTGCTGTGCTGCTTGGAGTTAGTAGGAGTGTCATGGGCAATTCTTTTCTTCCTGTCTTCTTAATGCATCTTTTCAGGGTTTTTTTTTTTTTTCTTTTTATATAAAAATCAGGATCTATGTTCTCTCACCTTATTTCCTCAGCTGTTGTAAAGGTAGTGTGGTACATAGATCAGTATTCAACTTAGTGTGTTTGTGGGAAGAGATCCCTAGAGTTTCTTACTCTGCCACCACCTTGCTCTACCTCTTGATGTAAGAGAATTTTTTTAAAAAAATTTACTCAATATGATTTTTAAAGAGATATGTTTCACACCAGAATTCCAAAATTCTGTAACCTTTGGCCTATATGTATCTGAAATGAGCTGGGATTTTAATAGAAACTGTAAACATGTATGTATAAATGTAGGCCTATACAGACCATACATTTATTATTATTATTATTACCCAGGGCATAATTTCTGTGTTTTCTGTAAAGGTCAACATGTTATTTAGCCAATGAGCATTATAGAAGCCTGTCATCTAGAGTTTTAAAGGCATCTTTTGTGAAAGATACTGCTGCTTTAAATATTTATTTTATTATCAGATTTTATCTCTGAGCTTTCCAAAATATTGGCTAAAAAGGTTGTTTGGTCAAATGAAGAGTTCTGGTTCTTCTCAGAACACTTTCTGCCTTTGCTTTCATGACCTACAGAAACACCTGTTGTTGAATGAGCGACTATACATTAAAGAAGTCCAACCCAATGCAGTGTAGTGACTGCTGCTAGACTCTGAATCATGGCTGCAGAAAATATTTGTAGCATAGTAAGGCAGAACTGAGGCAGGAGATTGGGGCGTGGCAGCCTCAAAAAGGAAGGAGACATGCTGTGTTGATTACAAAGTTCCAGGACACATGCGAGGAGCACTCCCCAAAGCCCTGCACAGGGACTTCTTGGGAGAACCTGTGCAGTTCTGGATAGGACGGCCTAGACCTGACACCAGCCTGAGGAGTGGGGGAGAGAAAAGGACGGGCACCCTCGAGCTCTCCGCCACCGTGTTCTTCACAGTAGTCTACTCTCGTGCTGCAGAGTGTGCTTTTTTTCCCTATTTTTACTTGAACCAAACACTCTGCAGAGCATGTTTCTTTTTTTTTTTTTTTTTACCGTTAATCAATGTAAAATCTCGCTACATTTTTGTGCTTGTTTTGTCCAAATCTTTGTTGAAGATAAGAAGAACCTAGAAACCACCTCTAGAAGGAAGCTTCAGCATCCCAGAACCTGGTGGCGTGTGGGGTGTGTGTGTGTGTGTGTGTGTGTGTGTGTGTGTGCGCGCGCGTATGTACACACACACACACATATATATAGTAGAGGAGTTGTTTCAGCCACTCCTTTCTCTCTGTTCATAACACATCACCCTAATGATTACCCAGGTTTAAGCTGACTAGGTCGAGATGCTGGAGGTGGCAGATTACTGACATGGGTGAGAGAGACAGTGGGAGGCACCTATAATCAGGGGTATCTGACGATTTAAATACTGGAAGCCTGAGTTATAGAGTCTCCTTTCCCTTTGCCCTTCTGCCTGTTCCTGCTGCTACCCTCCCGTGATTGTCAATAAACGTAGCTACTTACTACATATTACAAGGTGTGTGCTTGGCAGTTCTTTACTTGTACACAAGAATGTGAACTATTTTTGGCTCACTCAACTGTAAGAAAACCGATGTCTGGCCAACAGAACTCTGCAATTATTTAAGGATGATGATGATTTCCCTATCTCCACCATGCCACTCTTATTTACCACTGTCTCAGATTCCCTCATGTAAAGAAGTGCACAAGACAATGTCCCTTGCGAGGCTCAGTGCTAGTACATACTAAGCACTCCCTCCACTTCAGCGTATTATCATTCTTGTCCGTAAATAAATGGCATATGCTTGGAAATGTTAACCACTACAGTGACCTTTAATCTTCTTCAAAATGAAATTACTTTAAAAAAAATCACAGTTACCCTGTCTTTCTCAGCATTATATTTAGGGCCTATTGACTCGGTTAAATTGATCTCTTTTCACGTAGAGTATATCTCACTGATTAGTCATATTGATAGCATGGTTTTAACTATTTGAGTCCAATACAGCAGAAACTCTGTTTTAAGAACTATTTCTGTTTTAATAAATTTCTATACTTTTCCTATAAATTAAGGAACAATCGTAGTCATTTTATCACATCTGTATTTTCAGAGTCTCCTGGGTAAACAGAGCGCTAACTAAAAATATTTGACTGAATTTAGTGAATGGTTTATGTCACTTGACTGAGTCTGATGAGATTGCAGAAGCCGAGATAAGGAACTTAAGCCACCACAAACACAGAGCTTTTGGAGGTTTGCTGACTTCCATCACAGAAAAAGAATTTTCAGAACACATAAGTGAGAGGAATGGGAAAGATTTATTAGGCAGAAATTTTAGTACACACTCAAGAGTGAAGTGAGTGCCAGAGAGAGAGAGAGGCCTTACGGGCTAGAGCTGGGTATATTTACAGGGTCTTGGGAATGTATTCAAGACAGGTGATCTAGGATATGTATTTCTATTGTCTGTCACGTTACCCATGTGGCAGGCTATGTGAGAATATAAGCCATTTAAGACATATTTGAAGCTGATATACGCTGCCCACTAATATTACTTCTTCCTTGTGAATGGAGGAAGTACAATTTTCAGGTGAAAAAGATAGATCCAGAGTGCAATTTGTAGGCCTATTGTGTCTGTAAGACCTTAAGGAATTTTTATTATTTTTTTTTGAGTGTGTTTTTTGGATGGGAAAAAAATCTAGAGTAACTTTTGTGTCCTGAAACTGCACTTTTTCTTTCAAAGGTACAATTTTAAAATTCCAATTTCCTTGTCTCCTTTTTGCCTAATTTTTTTTTTCTTCTAACTTACCTCAATCTTTCCCATCAGACGTTGATCCTTCAAAGTGTGCAGAAGGCCTGAGAGTCTGTCTTTTAGAACTGGTTTAGGCAGAGGCGGGGCATTGATTCTGGCTAGCCAGGGATCAAAAGTCTCATCCTGACTGATCTAAAGGAGACATAGGAATATTTGGCGTCATTTTTTTGAAGAACAATGGTGTTTTGATAGGAAAAGAGGACAAGGACATTAGCAAGTTATTGATGCTTAAGCTTTATTTTATAACCATGTTAAAAAAGTAGCAGAAAAAACTAAATGTATTTTTCGATGAACAGTGGCTCCAAAAAATGGTAGAATTCAGTAGCATTTGGCATGTGTCTTTTATCTTTAGAATTAACCTCTAATTATGTTGAGGTGTTTATTCAAGTATAATAGATGGAGTTTAAGAACGTGCAGACATTTCCTTCTTTTGTCAATAAGAATTTTAATGTCTTCATATTTTAATTATAATAATGAGTAAATATATTAAAGATATCTGTTTTTTGAACATTGGCCCATTAAAATTTTTATTACCGGAATCTATTATGTGGGCCTGAAGATCCTCATAATGATTGGCTTCAGATAGTATAAATGCAGAAAGTTACTTTATATCAGAAAGGTGACAAAGCTTAGTAGCTAAAATATTTATAGCCCCACTTTTATAGACACACGTACACAAGGAGATAAATCTTGAGGGACATTTGAGTGTACATTAGAATAACATAATGTGAATGTATCAAGAGGGACTGAAGAGCACGTTTTGGAAGGGATAGTGGGAATGGAAATCAAAATTTCTTATAACTATAAGTTAAAGGTGTAACTGGAGACTGTCAGCAGGGGCTGGTGCAGTGTTTGGAGCCTTCTTTTTGTATCTAGCCTAGCTTTTTAAATGTTATTATTATTATGCTCTCTCTATATTTATTTTTATTATTTGACTTTTATTGGGTGTGTAAGACCAAACCAAAGTAAGATCTAACCTGTGTTAATCACAATCAATCTCTTTCTCTTATTTGTATATACACAAGTATATATAAATATAAATATAGATGTAAATATATACATGTGAGAAGACTCTTAACTCCTCTATAGCCTCTTGCTCCATCAGTTCTGTCATCTGATAGGTTAGGTCATGGTTTTGCTTGAGCATGTGACTTTTTTTGGAAGCATGGGAACATTTTATTCTTTAGTGACCTTCCGTTTAGCACATTTACACTGGTTGACTCTTGTTCCTGGGGTCTAACTATCTCCCTGCTTAACAGGTTGGATAACTCATTGGAGTTGCAGGATCATTTTAGAGGGATCTCATCATGTCTTGGGTCTTGGCTAACCTTGCAGGACAAGGGCCAAATTATTGGCTGTCCTCTTAGCCCAGTTACTTCATTTAGCTTTTGCCTCTAAACCTCAGTTTTTGAATACTCAGAAGGTCGGTTGTACTAGTCTTAAAAGTGGGAACAGTAAGAATTAATCTTAGCGACTATAAATTTTTAAAATATTGGGTACTTTGAAAATATAGAGTATGACTAGAGAATAGCTATCACTTTAATTAATCATGCTTATCATTAGTATTAGGAATCTGTGTCATATTTTATTTTTATCATAGGTGGTGACCTGCTATCTTAACAGACTGCATTGATTTTGTTTTAGAAGTTGTATTTTAGCCTCCAGTTACAAAGTTTTATGGGAAAAATTTAAAATCAAGAGCAAGTAACATTTTGGCATAGCAATTATGATGACATTAATAAAGTACAGCTATTAGGATGTTTACTACCTTTAAAATATATTTAAATTTCCATTTTAGTGTAAAATAAATTTTTGGTTACCTTTATCCATCCATAAAGGTATTTAATGGCATAAATAAACTCTCATCTAAATTTAATACATTTTTTAAAGTCCGTTTTTAAGTAGAAAGTATTTTTTTACAGATGTATTTGATAGTTTACTAATGTCTAATCTTTAATCATTATAGTGATACTGCCTCAACTGCATAATACTCAGGAACATCTATTGTAATATGATTACATGAACATAAACTTGAAAAAGTCCAACACCACAAACAACTTCATTCTCGAAGTCATCAGTATGATAAGATGTTTTCCTAAGTTTTGCATCCTAGAAGGCCTATACCCTTGGGGAACACAAATGCATTTCCTATACCATGAAGTGAACAATAATTAGCATCACAGTTATATACAAATATTTACATATATTCACTTAGTTTGTACTTTTAAGGTAAAATTTAGATACCTATAACTGGTTATTATGGTGTAACTGCACAGAGAAGATTAAAAAATATCTTTAGACTTCTTAACAATTTTAAGAGACATTGTTATTGACCACAAATAGAATTATCCAATATACAAGTGTGATTTATTTATACAATAAAAATGCTTCCTTAATCAAAGACAGTAAATGTAAACACATTTTAAATGGCAGGACCAAATTTAAGGAAATATCAAAATTTTGATCATTTTATAGGGTTAAGGTCTAGATATATATATATTTTATGAAAGAGAGTACTTATTAGGGATTAAACCTATGTAGTCTGAACTCTATAAAATTAAAGCTTAAACTCGCAACATATTTTGTCTTTAGATGAACAACATCCCTAGTTCCAGAATACAGGGTATATTATAACCTAAAATAATGGTTGATTATTTAAGCTCTTATAAACGAATTATCAAAAACATTTTAAAACAAGTTAAAATTTAAATGAACTTGAACTCTTGAAACGCAGATTTTTTTAAGTAGCCAAAAGCTTAACAATGGAAAACACAAGAAATTTTCTTAATAAAATGTAAAACCTTTGCTTTTCAACCTAGCTTTTGCAAGTTTAATTGAGGGCATTTTAATATTTTAAGAAAACCCCATTGCTTTAGACATATTAAATTTTTAAACTTTTAATTATAGCCAACTTAATAGTATATATCTATATATACTTCTTTCTTTAATAACATTTGCTGGCATGGGGCACAGTAAGGCTCTGGAAAAAGCAGAGAAACTCCCCATCAGTGTAGATAATGGAAGCAAGTTGGTTTGGGCGGCTGATTTTTTTTTAGTCACAGAGGGGAAATTTCTCCAGTAGTTCTTTAGACCCAAGGGCTATTTGGAGGAAAAATTTTAAATATTATTTTAATATAAAATTATATATTAGAAATTTAACTCTTAATTGATTTTAGAAAACCATTTTAAGCTTTTAGATATACTTATGTGCATTTAATAAACTAAATATATTTTATAAGACTTAAGAAGCCAAGAATGTTTCAATTCTAGAAATTGATGACTCATTAACATTTATAAGTATTGATTTTATGAATATTTATTTACTCATTTTGTCACTTTAAATGACTCATGAGAAGCAAAACATAATATAGTTAACATCCCCCCCTATCTGTAACCAAGGAAAAAGCTCTTCAGTTATTTTACACAGAAAAAAGCAGACACTGGACACTTCATTTATAACACCAATTTTTAAAAATAAATATTATTTTGATTGGCTAAGAACCTAGAGGAAATTATGTCATCAACTTTAAATACATCTTTATTCTTATCTTACCAAACAATTTAAATTAGCTTACTGTTTAAGCCATGTGAACAAAATGCTTTGGGGCTAATGTGAGTGTCCATGTATTTATAAGCCAATTTAAATGGAACTTTAAGAGGATAACATGTACCTGAAAGTTAATACATAGAAACACATATATTAACCTAAATCACACATAACCCTTATGTTGCTAAACATTAAGGTTTTTTTTTGTTTTTTTTGGGGGGGGTTTGGTGCTGGGGATCGAACTCAGGGCCTTGTGCTTGGGAGGCAAGCAGGCTAAACACTGAGCTAAAAATCCCCAGCCCAACATTAAGGTTTTTCATCTGTAAGTTTTGTATAAATCTCGAGACTAGCAGTTTTTACCCTCTAGTCTAGTCCTTTAAGTGAGTTCAGCTACCCTCGAATATTTGTATAAACATTTATTTTTTTAATGGAAAGCCCTAACAGAGCCAGAAATCTATAGAAGTGCAACAAATAAAAATAAAATGATAGGAGCTCAAAAAAATTTAATGAAGCAGCTGCAGGTATTTTAACTAAGTGTTAAAAACAGATTAACAGGCACTTCTCTAGTCCATTGAAATTTAGACTGATAATTTTCTTTTCTTTTTTTTTTTTTCTTCTTTAATTGAAAAACTCTACTGGCAGGCGCTGTTTTAGAACCAGCACTGAGAAGATCTGCAAAATATCTCTACGCTCATATACATCTTGCATGCTAGTAGATAAAGATGAATAACAACCAAGATAAAGGATGACTCTTGTATGCTAGATGGCAATAAAAGAGAGGGAAATAAAGCCCCAAATGAGGATGGAGATGGTGGTCGTGGAAAGATGGAGCTTGTACGACTGCAGCTTTAAAGAGACTGGCCAGGTAAGTAGAAGCTGAGAAGGCGATATGAGAGTGAGGTCTGCGAGTAACTCGGGTCAGAATATTCAAGGCAGGGCAAACAGTAAGTGTGTCTATATGGAGGAAGGGACATACCAGGTAAGTTTGATGAACAAAAAAGTCAAATAAGTAGTATAGAAATGGAGGAATGTAGGTGAAATAAAGCAAAAATAAAGCTTAAAATTAACACTAACAGACAGAATTGAAAACAACTTATATTTTTTCGTCTATGGATGAGATAAAATCAAATGAATTTCCCATAACCATTAAAAGGCAGCAAGGGACTTTTTAATGATAAAAGGAGATTGTTTACAAAGTGAGCTGACTATGTAACTCTGTATTATGCGACCCAAAATCTGTAAATTTATACTTGAGCAAATATATCATTTACAAATTGTGTAAAGCAGAAAGGGAATTCATCAAAAGATTTTTGCTGAGTTGTGGGGATTTGGAAACATATGTTTTTCTTTTTATCCTTTCCTGCATTGTATGCAATGGTTTTAGTTCAGTTTTTCATCTTAAAAAAACCTGTTTGATATAGCAGTTAAAGACTAGGAATTTGAATTAGTCAAACTTCAGTTGAAGTAGCGAATCTATTTATTTATTGTTTTACTTTGGACAGTAACCCTAGCAGAATCCATATTTATGAAATAGGAATAAGAATAATGATCTTATGAGGTTATTTTAGATCATGATATGTGATAAATTTATAAAGCTATTAATATAGTGTCTGATATGTGATAAATTCTCAATAAATGATAACCAGTCATTAGTAATACTACAGCTTATAGATTTTATAATCATTTTTTAAAGGGCAGACAGAAGTAAAACCCAATAGCTCACATATACACACATACACATGGGGTTAAATGATAACCTCTCTTCTCAGAATTTTAAAACAGTGGTATTTCAGAGTGATTTTTATATAGAATTCTCTTCAAAAACACTGCTGCTTTAGCAGTTTAAACAAGATCCTCATTTTGAGTGACAAGAATATAAATAAGGGAAGGTGTATATTATACTTACAATAAATGCATTATTTCTCTTTTTGAAAGTTCTACATGATTAGTATAAACAATCTGGAGCAGGCAAATCATAGGAGAAAAACTAAAACTAAAACCAGTGGTAGCCAGATAACCACTATAATGATTGTGTTTCTTTCCAATATTTTACAGTATATGAAATCATTTCTCAGTGTGCTTGGGGGAATTAATTCCAGGATACCCCCACACATGCTCAAGTCTCTGGATGCTAATGTCCCTTATATAAAATGGAATAGTATTTGTAGAATATTTCTATGCATCCACCTTTACACTTAAAATCAGCTGTGAATTACTTATAATGTCTCACACAATGCAAATGCAGTGAAAATTTGTCTTTATACTCTATGTTAGGGAATAAAGATACGAAAAAGAGAGTCTGTACATATGCAGTACAGACACAATTTTTTTCAGCTGTTTGCTCCACAATATGTTGTACCTGCAGATAAAGAACCTGCAGATGCAGAAACTGCATATGCCAACTGAATTTTTGAAATATGAAAAATATTTATATATAAATATGTGTATTGTGTGTATATATTATATGCATTATTTGATTGATGCAAAATAGCACACTTGAAATGACTTAGTTTTGTATAAAATAAATACTAATATGAATACTTTCTTTAACTTAAGCATTTAAAACACTAAATAAAATGTATGTAAGTTTTCCATAAAATTAGAGAGCAGGAATCAGATAATAAGACCAATCCTTCAAAAATTGCTCTTCAAAGACTGAAATAATGTTCAAGACAAAGTTTAATAAAGTATGCTTTTCATTGGAGTAATCATAAATTACACACATAATGAATATTGTATTTTCTTCTAAAATTTCTTAAATGCTAGACAGATAAACAATTCACTAGCAAAAATAATTATAATCCTGCTTGTTGTTTTAATGTGCTTATTCCTAGGCCATTTAAACTAGTCAGCATATTTTCAATCTGATGTAGCAAGGTCAAATGCACTCTAGAGATATTTTTAATGGAATTTTCTGGCAAGTCCATGCTATTGTACAGTAGACTAAACAATTCGATGATCAGCACATTTAGAATATGTATTACATTATGTAATTTCCGAGATCTTTGGAAACGGAGGGGCACCTTTTACATGCTAAACAGTACCTTTGGTTGTTCTTTCTGAGGAAAGATGGGAAAAAATAATTTTGTTGACTTTTTTCCCAGAGACACAAAATAAAGATAACTGTAAGTGTAAATTTAGTTCTTTCGTAATTACTTCAGTAGATTTAAAAGCATGTATAAAAACATTTAAATGAACAGTGAGGAAAACAAGATAGAGTATCTAGAAGAGCTTGGCTGTCATTCATTTGTTAGCAATTATTCAACATCACCATTAACAATGTTATGGAAAGGGATCCATCAGAACTTATGAGGTTGAAATTAAACTTAGAGGATTTTGTGTTATTAAAACATGTTAAAACAGACTAAGCTATTAACTATATTTTAAATAATGGCATATTCTAAACAGTGTTATCCTGAGCTATTTTCAGATTACAGCGGGAATGCTCTAGTATTTATGAAAATGAAGTTTGATCTAGAACAGAGTCATTATTATGTCTTTTAAATAATTTCCTGCCTTATGTTATTTCACATTTCTGTGGCTCTCTCATATTTCCCCATTTCTTTATGCAGAGCTTTGTGTATCTCACTTTTTGGCCACTCTCACTTCTCTAGCACACTAATTGTTTAAAAATTTTTCTCTGTATTCTCAACTTGGATATTTTTATGAAATCCTCTTATTAAACAAGTATATGCATATAAAAAGTAAATACATGTTAGTCTCCTACCGTAGACTCTTTCCAATAACCCCTTTCTATTTCTCTACTCTGTCACTTCCCAGTTAGTTCGCCATTAAGATTCAAGAATCAAAGAAAAAAAAAATCCATCTTAGGTAATTCATGAATCTATTTCCTTTCTTATTTTCTTTCCAATATATATTGCTATAGCTGTCAGTAAGATAGGTAAGATTACTAATCTAAACAATGATAGTCAAAAGTTTTCTTCCCTGATAGAAATATTCTGTCTGTGCTGTTCAATATAGTAGTGATTAGGGAAGTTATTGAATATTGAAACGTGGTTAGTGCAATTGAGAAATTGGAACTTTAGATTATTTAATTTTAATTAGCTTTAAATTTGAATAGTCACATATGGCTGGAAACTACAGTACTGGACAGCACAGGTCACAAATATTTTCTGTCTGAATTGATGTTGGAAGTTCCAGGGTAAAGACCTTACAACCAATTTTAAATATAGGAAACTGTACATTTTGCCCTGCTGCTTAAAGTCTATCAATACCCACTCTTACATTAAAACTTAGTACAGATCTCATACAGGCACATGTAGGGTTCTCTTTCATCTTACTCGAACACACTTCTCTCATCCATTTTCCATAAATTTCACTCATATATATACTCTAATTTATCCAAATCAAATTAACTTTGTTCTGCATTCATAGCTTATGCTTTATCCACACTCACCATTTTACTCACACAGTATTCTCTTCTAGAAATCCCTGGCTCAAACTACATTTCCAAATTATCTTAGTTGTGAAGTTTCAGTTTAAATTTCTATTTATTTCATGAAGCTTTTCCCAATTTCCCCGGTCATAAGCAAGCTCTCTGTCCACTGAATCACTTTTGGTATCTACCTTTATCTCCTCCTGACATATATTTATCTTTCCACAAGTATATAAACTCTTTTTCATCTTGTTCCCTTTCTGATTTATTCTATGATCTTCAGTCATTTGTTCACTGGCACATAGAACATTCAAAATAACTGATTATTAGATGAATAGTGGCCCCAAGTTCGATCCCAGGACCCCCAAATAAATAAATAAATAAATGAATAAATAAATAAATGAATGAATATTAAGTAACCTAAATTTGGAAGTCTTATTAATTAATATAATGTTTCAAATGAAGGTGATTAAACCATTAGATCAATATTAATTTATAAATATATATGGAGACATGTGGATACTAAAATATGCAAATAACATACTCACGGTTTAATAATTTGCATATTTTGGAGTTTTATGTGTATATGTATTACATACGTATTGTTGTTTAACATGTTCTGAAGTAGTTTTTATTTTTTATATTTCTAGATAATTGTTTTCCACTTCCCACAGGTAAAGCACTTTTAAACATTATATACACCAATAATAAAACAATTAATGAAATATTTATTTTAAATTAGAATTTTTTTCAGTACTAGGAATTCAATCCAGGACATTCACACTGAGCTATGTCTCCAGCCCATTCAGCCATTCATTCATCTGTTTGTTTGTTCCTTCCTTTATTTATTTAGTAATTATTTTGAGAAAAAGTCTCACTAAGTTCCCCAGCCTGGCTTCAAACTTGGAATTCTCTTTCCTCAGATTTCCAGAGTACCGGGATTATAGGTATGCACCACCACAACCGGTTTAAATCAGAATATTTTGTTATTTCTACCAGAAGCGTGTTTATTATCCGTATTCATTCAAGCAAACTGTTCATTTCTATTAAGGAACGTGGCATAGTGAGACAGTGAATGCACAGCCTCCTGTGACTATGAATTGTAGCAGGTACTAATATATTAAAAATCAGATACTCCATTTACTATTTTGTAAAGTCCCTCTGGATAACTCTGAGTTCACTATTTTCAAAGAAACATTAGTCCCAAATAGCAAATAGGTATATTACCAACAGAAAAATAATTCGAGTAATACAATTTTTTCAATAATAATCATTGTTTTTGTTATAAAAATCAATTATTCCATTATAAGTGTTAATGAATGACAAAATGCACCACCGATGGTATTAGGTGGGCTTCAATTGCTAAAGATGACTTACGAGACTATAACGAATCTTACAAATTTACAGTTCATTGCATCAAATGACTTCAATAAGACAACAGCATAAAGCTAAGTTATGAGTCACAGTCATTTTCTCCCTCAGAGCAGCAAAGGTCCGGAGAAGCCAAGAATAAGTTCCTATTTTCCTCCCTTGGCCAAAAGCACACGAGGGTGTACCTTTTCTCTCAGACCAGGAACACGATTTTCTCTTATACTGATAATCACTTATGTGTGCACATAAGATCGCATAAGCAAGGAGACAAAGATGTAGTCTCAACCAAGAGTTTTTTATATGCTCATTGTCAATTAGTGCTATCCCTGCTGCATAAGTACCCCCAATTAGCAGAACCCTTCAGGTTCCTTACCAAGACCAGGTGCAAATCATTAACTTTACTTATTAATGAAAAATGCCGATAGCCAAATCAACTCAAAATTCTTTAGATTCGCAGTTACAAATAAATCCAAATAGTGTAATTTGTGCCTTATCCAAGGTCAGTGCTCTGCAAGTACATTTTTATTTCAGCTGAATAACTCAGAATAATTCTAGATGTTTGAGAAGAAACTCTCCAATCACAGAAACCAGATTAGAGACCTATTTCTCACAACACAAACCTGAAAAATGATCACTTTTCAAAATATATGAGGCACTTGTAAATTAAAAATACAAAGACAATTCAATGAAAAGGAAGATAAATATCAAATATTACACATACATGCACAATTACATAAAAATTCACTAATGATTAAGGAAAGGCATAATAGTACGACACTCAACAGATTGCCAAAATTTAAAAAGATCTTTAAAAAGTTTCAATAAGAATGTTGGGGTGTTGGGGGGTTGGGAATTTAGGGCAAGTGGTAGAGTGCTTGCTTAGCAAGCCCAAGGCCCTGAGTTCAATCCCTAGCACAAAAAAAAAAAAAAAAAAAAAAAAAAAAAAAAAAAAAAAAAAAAAAAAAAGAATGTTGGAAATCAAAAGCCTTCATACGTACCACCATGCAGGTAAAAGTGTTAATTTGACAAGCTTTGCAAAAATTAAAGAATGTTTATACATTAAGATTAAATTTTAAAGGAGTGCACTTTAGAGACACTAGAAACATAACATGAAACATTTGCATGATTATTCAATGCAATATTGTCATGAAAAATTAGGAAAAAAACTCTTTATGGTAGAATAAATAAATTACATAGTTGTCAATAAAGTACTCATAAGATGTTAAAATGAATAAGCAAGTACTCATGTATCGTGAGTCAGAATTATCATATTAAACATTTTCTGACTTGTCTATGTGCTATTAATAGTAAAATTTAAACAAAAAGTTGATTTGCCTAACATGTATGAAGCCTGGGTTTGATCACTGATGCCACAAACAAATAAACTGAGAGAGAAGAAATCAAATTTCAGAAAGACACAAATCATATTGCATCACTTGTATCAAGCTTGAAAACACAAAAATATATAATACATTGTTTATGTGTGCAAAGAGATAGAATAGAAAATTTAAAGGTAACGACTACATTCTGGGTGCTGGGTACTTCTGGGGGAGAAAAGGAATGTTCTCAGTGAGTGGTCAAAAGTGATTTATTTCTTCCAAAACTGGGACTCATGGTAAATGTGGCAAATTGTTCAATAACCATTTAGAAAACCATGACTGCTACTCTTTGGGTTATGGTGGGACACATGACTCACTTGTGCCTGAAAAATGCAGGTCACAGAGATAAATAAACAGGGAGATCTTAAAAGTCAAATTGCCCATCCAACCACAGTAAAAATAAATATTCAAAAATTTCTCAAAAAACTAAAATGCATTAAATATGTACTTTATATACCTATGTTACTTGCTTAAATTATTCTTTCTGAAATTATTACCTGGTTGTAGAATGTTACAAAAAGAAGGAAGGGGATCAAGAAATGGGTGTAGGGAGGAGGGAGGGAAGCAAAAGGGGATGAAAAAAGGAATAGAGATGTGTTATGTGCATGTACCAACTCCACACAGGGAATGTAAACATTATGAACTACACACAAGTAATAATAAACTAAAATAAGATGCCCAGCAAAAATTTAAAAAATAGAATTCTAAAACAAAAAACAAACGAAACAAAACAAAGCACAAAAAGTGTTCTAAGCTGCCAGCCAAAGGACATTTTCAAATTTGAGTTATTTACTTGGATGGCTCCAGTTGCAATACTTCTGAACTATATTCACAAATACAAAAAGTACCATGTGAAATAAGAATTGACATTAGAAATCTACCGTACCAAGAGAGAAACATTAATAAAATATATCTTACATTCAAGTAAAATTTTTTCTTGGTTTTTGGTCTATCCATTTGAGGAGGAAGGAAGAGAAATTTAAAGTAGAGAAGAGATGACGAAGAATCAGATAATATCCTCCAAATGAAGCAGTAGTGGAGTAAGGAAAGAAGCTTTTAGTTGAATAAAGTTATAAAATTTGATAATTATGGAAAATGGATATTGAGATATAAAAATTAGACTATTCTTATCACTAAATGTGGCCAAAGATCTTTCCGTTACTTAGGAGGGATCACAAACATATGGGATCTGGCTCTGTCTAAAATTTCATGCTGTTCAGGGAAACAATAAGCCCTACAACTGACTGAGAACATCACTGAGAAGAAGCAGCATTGTATGTTCACAGAGGAGCATGTATTTCCCATACTGCAGTTGTTATATAGAACTTAAGCTTCTCCTCAATGATTTGCAAGCATCATTATACTAAACTAGAAGAAGGAGAATGAATTAGGTGAACATACACGTCACTGACTACTTGCTAATCCTGATTGAATTAGGACTTCTAGAGTTAAAAATTATTTTAGCTTCGGTTTTCTGCTTTTTGTTCATTTTAATTTTTATTAGTACAGGTTTGTGGTACATAATGGTTACAGTGATGGGAAACTGACACATGTACAAGACAGATACCTCTTTTCTTTCACTTCCTCTCCTCTCCCTCCTGCCTTGCTCTGTATCTTGGTCCCTTTCACTTTTGCACATCTATCTCTCTGCCTTCCATTATATATCTTTTATTTTGCTCTTTAATTTGAATTTCTCACGTAAGATAAACAACATGATATTTTAGATTGTATGTCTGGTGTTACTGTTCTCTTAACATTATGGTCTCAAGGTGCATCCATTTTTCTTTTCTTTTTCTTTTTTTTTTTTTGGTGCTGGGAATTGAACCATTTTTCTACAACTGACTCAAATTTCTTCTTCTTTATGGCAGACTAGTGCTCCATTATGTATAAATACCACATCGTTGTCTTTATCCATTCATCTTTCGATGGACATATATGCTGCTTCCAAGACTTAGCTATTATGAGTTGTGCTGGTATAAATATGAGTATGCATGTGTCACTATAATGTCTTTAATTTGGGGGGAAGATACACAGAAGGGGAAAGAATCAAATGGAATCAAATGGAATTTCTAACTTAGTTTTTTTAGGTATCTCCATACTGATTTCCATATGGTTGCATAAGTTTACCCATATTGCCAGTAGGTTTGTCCTTCTACACCTACTTTCTTAATGCTTTTTTCAGGAGTGAATGCTGGATTTGGTCAAAGGCTTTTCTGCATCTGCTGAGATGATCAAGTCATTTTTTTCCTTGCTTCTATTTATGTGGTGTATTACATTTATTTACTTGCACATGTTAAACCACCCTTGCATCTCTGAGAGGAAGCTTTCTTGGCTAGGATGTATGATGTTTTTGATAATTTGTTGTATTCCATTTGCCAGTATCTTGTTGAAGATTTTTGTCTCTATGTTTATTAAAGCAATGGCTTGTAGTTTTCTTTTTCATTTGGGTCCTTGACTGGTTTTGGAATCAGGACAATGCTTCCAGGAATTGCTTTGGGTGCACGCCTTGCTTTTCAATTTCATTAAAGATTTTCAGGAGCATGGTGTTAGGTCTGTCTTGATGTTCTTGTAGAATTCAGCACTGAATTCACTGGCTCATGGGCATTTCCTATTTGGTAAGTTATTTTATTCTACTTAATTTCATATATTATTATTGGATTATTCAGATTTTTTTCTACCTACCTGTTTCAGTTTTGGTAATTACTATGTGTTTTAGTTACTTTTCTCTCGTTGTTGGGACAGAATACCCGACACCCAAAGTTAGGGGAAGAAAGGTTTATTAGCTCACAGTCTGCAGAGGTTTCAGTCTATAGTCCGCTGGGTCCGAGGCAGGGCTGGCGTGCAGACCGGCGGCCGGCCGCAAAGTAAAGTGAGGAAAATGCAAGGAATGTATGCAAATCAGCAATG
>PVJO010006978.1:0-84977 GCA_004026905.1 Hystrix cristata | reverse complement strand
CACTATAAGTAGAAAAGTATTTTTATACCCAAGGAAAACATCAGCCTTTCAAGTCTTTTAAAATGCCGTCTTCCCAGTAGTGATGTAGATTTGTCCTGATACACTCATCTTTTTCTGCAAATCTGCAAATGATTGTGAGTATAGAATAATCTGGGCTATGGACTAAAATAAAGTTAAACCAATCACAATAGACTATTTGATCTGACATCCTGAACAGTGGTGCTGAACCTTGACTGTGTGTTGGGACAACTTCAGGGCTTTTAAAAACTGATGCTGGGGGTTCATCCCCAGAGGGTCTGCTTTAATTGTGGTGAGTGCAGCTGGCAGTGGGGACTTTTAAAACCTAATATGGCTACAGGCAAGGTTGAGAACGAGCATTCTGAAGTAATCAAGGGGATTGATGCTGTCAGCTTCGATGAAGAGTGTCATGATACTGTCAGAAGACAGTAGAGGGCAGAGTTGATTTAAATTTATGTAGAGATTGTCTTAGGAAACACCACGTAATTAATAATGTAAAGTTAATGTTTGTATTTAGCAGTTGTCTTTTGCCAAGGGTTTATTTGCTACTAAAGCCAAATTACTTTTTATATATTGGAATTTACTGTGCAGGTCCTTGGTGGTGGCTGATCATAGGTCATTATAGATTGTCCCACCCTACACACTTTTTTTTTTTTTTTGTGGCGCCGGGGATTGAACTCAGGGCCTTGTGCTTGCAAGGCAAGCACTCTAATCACTGAGCTAAATCCCCAGCCCCACCCTACACACTTTTGAGAGTACGAGGGAACACTATTAATGATGTTGGGATCACAGGTGCAGCCAGGATTTTCTTGGGCAAACAAGGATGTATGATCACTCTACGGTCATGATGTCTTCTATGGAAAAGGGCTAGAATTTGTAACAAGGCTTTATCAATTAAAGCGATCAGTAGTCACTTGTGCCGATTATTAAAATCTTTAGTGCTACTTTTACATGTGTCCATCTATCACTGTTTGGTATCCTCCCAGGCACCTTGAGCAACAGAAAAGAAACTTAAGAGAAATTTTTAAATGTCAAGCATTATAGGTTCTAGTTGGGAAGAGAACACTGATGTTCTTTTGGTAAAAAGATGTTGCTTTGGTTAAAAAAAAAGCAAGAACTTTCTCAGTCCTTCAGGGAACAGAGTATGGCATATAAAATAAATGATAAATTAGTAAAAGAATACATTCCTAAATTACCTATCGGCTGTCGTGACTTGTAGTACCCTTCATACAGTTTCTCATCATGGTCCTTGCTTTTTCCAGCTCTTCAGTTTGTAGAGACCAGTCGACTTCTTCAGATGCTCTGGATCTGAACCTTAGAAATTCTCCTCATCACCAGGCATGTTGTGCACACATGTAATCCCAGCACTCAGGAAGCTGAGGCAGGAGGATTGCTGCCAAGTCTGAGGTCAGTCTGGGCCACATAATGAGTTCAAGGCCAGCCTGAACTACATAGTGAGACCTTGTCTCAAAAAGAAGAAAAACTCTTCTTTATGAGCCCTGCTCTCCTCCCAGGTGCCCACTCTAGCTACTAGATGGCTAATCTATATACATTGACCCCCAAATCAAAGAATTTATTTTCAGGATGGAAAGCATGATGCAATTAGTGAAAAGCAAATACCATATTATGGAACTAATAATTTAAGTCGGAAACAAAGGATCCCTCAAGTAGCATGCATCATAAGTGAACTGTAGAACTCTCATCCCGTACTGAGAGCCTCCTACTGGGTGTTGTGCAACACCCCACACTTTTATGAATGACAACTGTGGAGCTGGCTATGTGACTGCCCATAACATACACACACTCCCCCACACTGGTCTTTACTTTGGGTCAAAAATGTCATTCACCTTTCTGTATTTAGGAAGCTGCTTCTTTTTTTATTATTATTTTAATGGTACATTTTAGATGTACATAGTGATAACATTCATCATGGGGGATTTGTACCTGTACATGACATATCTTTTTTTCCTGTTCCCCTCCCCTCGCCCCCTCCTCCCTCCCTATTTACAAAAGCTTTGTTTCCATTTTTTCCTTCCATTTCTTATTTCTCTTGTCCCTCTGTTCCTTTCCCCCTCCCTTGTTCCCTTTCCCATTTGGATATTTTCTTCCCTTTCCCAATATAATACATTTTAGTCTTTATTTACACTTTCAGTTTCTCACACCAGAGAATGCGGTATTCAAAAAAGTGTGTCCGATTTATTTCACTTAAGAGTATGGTCTCAAGATGCATCCATTTACCTAGGAATATCTCAAGCTTATCATTCTTTATGGCCGAGTAGTACTCCATTGTATAAAAAAACACATTTTCTTTATCCATTCCACTGTTGATGGGCATTTGGGCTGTTTCCAAAATTTAGCTATTACAAACTGTGCTGCTGTAAACATGGGTGTGCATATATCGCTGTGGTATGATGTTTTTAGTTCTTTTGGGAGATACCAAGAAGGGGAATAGCTGGTCAAATGGAATCTCTAGTCCTAGTTCCCTGAGGAATCTCCACACTGATTTCCATAGCGGAAACTGCTGCTTTTGCTGAAATAGATGCCTGTTTGAGTCACTCTACCTTCTAATATGGTAGCTCTGCCTTTTTTATGCTTATTTGAATCATAAATATAATCACTGAGATTGATTAGGCCTCCTTAAGAAACTCAAGTAATTAAAGCACAGCAGTACAAAACCCAAAATTAAAGATCTGCCATAGAATGGTTAGGATTACTTCCTTCCCTCGCTCAGATTGGATTCAAGGACTGGTCAGATGGCTTGACTAATCTTCCACTGTGCAGGGGTTGAAGGCTGCTAAGGAGACTGAGCCTGGGTCAGGCCACTCCATCCCTCACCCTGCGGATGGTACCCCTGGCCGGGAGAGCAGAGTCACTGTGCTGGGTTGGATTAAGAAGAGTTCCCGCAGCCTTCTTGACATGTACTTATATCATTATCTGAGTTATTGATGACATATTCAGACATTGTTTTCCTTGAGTTTTTGCTATTTTGTTCTTGCCCTGGCCCCTCCTGGCTATCAAAATTTGTTTGCAAGCAAAGATCTAATACTTTCTACTTGTGTTTTACTATGTATTTTCCCACATTGAAAATAGCTGTGTTATTTACTTATCATGAAAATATTCTATGCTTATAAAATGATCAAATGTCATGGAAAAGTAGGAAGGAAATAAGAATTACTCTAAACCCTTTCATCTAGAAATAACACTGATAGGAGTATTTTTCCTGACATAAAGTATTTTCTTAGGAACTACAGGGAACTGTTTGAAAAATTTCAATAATATGACATTTTTCCCTATCGATAAGTATAAAACCACATCATCACTTAAATCATCATTTATGCCTTGTGCATACCTACCTTAACTGGTATTAAAAGGGAAATGCCACAGGCCAATTAAATTAAGTGGAGTTCATTTTGGCAAAGCAAAACAAAACAAAAGTAATTTACGAATCAGGCAGCTCCCAGCGCTAGAGAAGCTTCAGACGATTCTAGCTAACACTGTCAGGCAGCATTTACAGAAGGGAAGTGAGCAGAGAAAACAACAGCTATTGTTTTCTGTGTAGCAACTGGCTCCGGCTTAGTCAGCCAGTCAGTTGGTTACAGCTAGCTCGGTCTCTGCCCTGGGCCCCCTGCAGACCGACCAAGTTCAGCGACTCTGGCTTGTCCTTTGGGGCCAGCTCAGGTCTCCGGTCCACATCCATGGCCTCCAACAGAGAGTATTTAACACTGGTTTCATCAATTCCATTTTGATGAACATTATATGAATCGCAGTTTTTCACTATAATCTACATTATTACGCTGAACCTTTTGTATGTTCTTTGTGTAAGTGGAAAATAGTGAAAGCCAGAGCCGGAGGAGTCCTTAGAGGCTAGCTAGTCCAGTGCACTCATTTTGGAGATGAAAAACAGGCATAAGGAGGTTAAAGGGAAGTCAAATCCAGATCTTCTGACTATATCTACGGATCTTCCCAAACTATCCTGCTACTGCCTCTTTTTTTTTTTTTTAAGACTATTAAAGTGCTGCTAAGTGGTACCTACTTTTTTTTTTTTTTTTTTTTGTGGTGCTGGGGATCGAACTCAGGCCCTTGTGCTTGCAAGGCAAGCACTCTAATCACTGAGCTAAATCCCCAGCCAGTACCTACTTTTCTTTTTCATTCCAATTCCAAAAGATTGTACCTTAAAAGCCCTCCCAGAGTCAATTGCATTTGAGGATTTGTTTTTAGTTCTGGAATAAGGTAGTAGATTTCTGTATATTATTTGGGCTGATGGCAGATTTATCAAACAAGTACCTTAAATCAAATAGGGCAGATCCCTGCTTGTTTCTGTCTGGCAGTATTGGGTGGAGAGGAGAGCTGGGAGTTGAGAAATAAGATTAGGTAGCCACAGCTTTAAACTCCTACCAAAAGAAGGGTCTGTAGCTTTCACTTGGTTTTGTTTCTGCTGTGGAATCCCCAGAGCTGGACGTTTAATTAACTGTATTTTGATGATTAAGATGATGATGGAATAGAATGAGCAGCACAGAACCGTTACTGTGTACATGCTCATCATAAATTTGGGCTAAACTCTTGAAATAACTATTGACTTAAAATATGAGACTATAATATGGATTTTCTACACAAATATCATAAGAACTGGTTAATTTAAAAAACATGAGCTACTGCTACTGGATAAACAACTATAAGAAGCAAGGAATTTGGAGTTCTATATGGTCTTTGGAAAATTACTTAAACTGTGAATTTCTTGGTTTATCTAGCAATAAGGATAATGTTAGCAATTTACTTCATGAAATCGAATAAAAATCATTGTTAGGCATTTGCAAAAAGAAAATGGTAAATCTTTTAAAAATAGAATTTCCCACACAACAAAGAATGTGAGAAAAATGTTGAACAGAACCAGTTGTATTCTCTATGTATTGTATAAAATACTTCACGTTTGAGTTGAGTTATAGATTCTTTTGAACTTTAAACACATGGAAGGAATATTCAACCAGAAGTTGAGACACTGTAGAAATACAGAATAGAAAATGAAATGAATTTTCAGAGGAAATGGAGGTTTTTATTACAATATCTTCCCAAACTTTATTGAAAATTTCCCAAGGGTCTTAGTTAATATTAAGGAAACAAAAACTTGTAAATTTGAATACTGCTCATTAACAAATAAAAGCAATTAACAAGACCATTTATGCTGGTAAAAATTAGCACATAAACACACAGTTATTTAATTAGTTGATTTGTTAGACTGTTAGCTGTCATTACTTATTAACAAACTGGTTTTTTTAGAATTTTATTTTTTTAATTTTTTTTACCAAGAACATGTATTGGTACATTGTATTCATAATGATCACATTCATCATGGTTATTTTGTACCTGTACATGATGTATCTTGGTTCCTCCCCTTCCCCACCCCTCCCTTCTGTTTCCCCCTTCCCTATTTACAGCAGGTTTATTTACATTTTTCCATTTTTTCCTTTTCTCCTTTTTCTTTTTCCCTTCCTTCCTTTCCCCCTTCTCCCTTTCTAGTTCTCTTCTCTTTTGAATATTATCTTTCTTTTACATATTATCTATTATACCACTTTGTCCTTATTTTAAATTATATTTTCTCCCCTTGATTTTAGTTTCTGGTTTGATAAATATTAATGAAGGAAGTTAACAATGGCTTTGGGATTCTTGACTAACCACATATAGACTCTCCACTCTGTGGAGCACAAAAGGTCGAGCAGTAATGTCAAAACAACATTAACTCTTTCCTTATGATGTACTTTGATCTACCTTCCTATGTTTTTTTGTTTTTTGTGGAACTCAGGGCCTTGTGTTTGCAAGCCAAGCACTCTAACCACTGAGCTAAATCCCAGCCCCCTCTCTATGTTTTCAATCCTGTGTGCTCAAAATTTGGGCATATTCAACATAGGGATGGGAACAGGCCCCTATTCCAAGGATGAGGTCCGATGACAGCTTTGAGAGAGTAGAGCTAACAGAGACACAAACTGCCTGAATCATTGCTGTGTTTGCCTTACCTCATTATGAATGAGACATTGGAAGATGGAGTCCCCTGCTTCATAAGTGAACTTGGGGGTACCCGGCAGGCTAAGACCTACATAACTAAGCCAGTTTCTCAGTCACAGACAGTGAGTTAGGCATGGATGTTCTAAGGTAGCTGAGAAACTAGTGAAATCAGGTACAAAAATTGCCAGTTATGTTTCAGGGAATGTGAATTACTTTATAACCTTATGCAAACATAAACAGGAAACAATCTCCTGGTGGTGGATCACAAATATGTATATTTAAGCCAAATAGTAACAAATTTCACTTATCTGGTTTATTTCTAAGACTGCAACTTCTTTTAGTTTTCACGAATCATTCATTCATTCATTCATTTACTCATCAGGCCTTTATTGAGTCATCTTGGTGTGTCAGATACCATGCTAAGTGCTGGGAAATTGTATCCTGAAAACAATGGGGAGCCACCAGATGATTTAAAGTAGCAGAGTGACATGATCAGATTTCCTTTTTATTTTTTTATATTTGGGGGGTGCTGGATATTGAATTCAGGGCCTTGTGCTTGCAAGGCAAGCACTCTACCACTGAGCTAAATCCCCTTCCCCCAGACTTCCTTTTTAGAAAGTAGACTTTGGTTCCATGTAGAAGAAGAATTGAAGGAGTGTAAAACTGGACAATGGGAGAGTAGTTAGGAGGCTCTTAAAACGACTCTCGAGACTTCTGAAGGAGAAAATTTGATTCCTAGTCCCCAGCTCCTATTGTAAATAGTGGACTTTTTAAATTAGCCTTACTGGTTCTTCACTCCCTCTTACCCCACCCCCACCCACCGCCCTGTACTGGAGATTGAACCCAGGCAAGTTCTAACACTAAGCTACACCCCCAGCCTTTTATTTTGAAACAGTCTCACTACGTTGCCCAGGTTACCCTGAATTTACGATCCTCTTGCCTCAGCCTCCAGCGTAGCTGGGATTACAGATGTGTGTCACCTTGTCCAGCCTTTTATCTTTGAAAGTGGTGGAGGATATGATGCTTCTAGCTGTTTCTGGACACAGAATAGGAATTTCATCTTGGTGTCATAAGCTGTATCTCAACAAAAAAGGTATAAAGGAACTAAAGTTTATTGAACGCAGGTACTCATCTGACATTTTCTGTGCATTATGAGTTTTTTTCGGTTTGTGGTGCCCGGAATTGGACCAAGGTTCTTGCTTATGCTATTGTCATGACTTCTTTATTCCTTCATCGTTGTTAGCAGACACTTAACTATTCAAGTTTATTTGGCGTGGTATTTATGTTTTGAGATAGCTTTCTAACATATACATATCTGTTTCTAATTCAAAGTGACTTATCCATTTCAAACAAATAGCACTGGTTCTGTGACTCAATAAAATAAGTTTTTTAGGATCAATTTAACTCAAGGTACAGCAAGTTAGTCTAGTTTATTATGGTTTTGGTTTATGATTTAATTTTCTCTAAGGTCTTTGTTTTTATAAATGAAATCATAAACTTTAAATTGTTCATAAAACTGCAAACCAGATTTTAATATCTTCATCTGGCTCTCAACTCAGTAGGATTTTATGATCTGAAAATTTGTATTTTTCTGAGGTTTGCTTTCTCCTTATTGATTTCTCCTCCCACTCTGTCCTTTTTGTCTGTAACTTCTACTAAACAGATGTCGGACCTTGCTCTTTCCCTCACGGCTCTCAGCCGTTTTTGAGCTTTTCATCTCCTTGTATTTTGCCCTGCATCTGGGGAAAATTTCTTTGGCTTGTGCTACCATTAATCTATTCTTCAACTTGGTCTGCTCTGCTTATCAGAATTTTCAGTATCAGAAATTACTTTTTAAATAACTAAGACTTTTCACTGATTGTCATGAATCAAATGTCCTTTCAAATTTTGCTAAATACAATTAAATTCATTTGAAGATTATCTTGTACTTCCTTTTATTAACTTAGTTTCCTCTGAGGCTATTTCTATTAGTTGAGTCTGGCAGTTTCCTTTCACGGTTTTGTCCTCCTAGCCCCATGAGATGCTTGAGGATTTTGATTGTCTGATCATCTCTTATATGAGAACAGGTGTGCCTGACCATTCTGTTGGCCACAACCTGTTTTCAGAGGCTGGAGTCAGTTGGGATGCAATATTCTGAGAAAAGGAAGGCTCCATCTTATTTCTGGGGGTGAGCAGACACCTGGGCTCTGTCCTTAATATCCAGGGATCCCAACTATCTTCTTTATCCAACAAGTAAGCACCAGACACTTAATAGAAGCAAGGGAGAGGTGGCTTCTCAATGAATCAGTCTGTTCTAGCCACCCCCCCACTTCCTGTGTCCTTTGACTCTTGCCTAGAAGTTCCCTGAATTATTCCTTCTCCTGAACCTGTTTTTATTTCTTCTGATTTCGTTTCTTTGCTAATTAAATCTTGCCCTTTTCTATAGTTCAGGATTTCCTAAACATTTTTTGGAACATTGTTCACCTCCCCCACCTGCCACTCTAATTTCCCTGTGCTTTTAGTTTCCGGTTCTCTTTACAACATATCTTTATGACATTTAGGGTAGACGAGAAGCTAAACAGGTGTGCTCCATCCACCATCTCCATCCAACCTTTATCTACGATTCTCTTTATTGTCTCTGCTTCTTATCAAATAGTGCAAGCTCACTGTCAACTATTTAGGGAATATAGAAACAGACAGTGAAAGTTCTGTTAGGTTGGACACCCCTAGTGTCCATACTTATAGTCTCTTGCCCTCACTTATTGCTTTCAGCTGAAACCGGGTAGACAGTCCCCACTCCCTGCTACAGTCTGCAGAGCACACTTTCCCTTCTGGCCCCAGAACTCTTAGGCCACAGGTGGGGAGCTTGCTGGGGGGGGGGGGATTAGTAGTGCAGGCTGTCCACAGGTAGGGATGCTGGCAGGGGCAGCCCCTTAACCAACAAGGATGAGGGCCTACCTTCACCCTGCACATAGGTTCTTTTTTTCTTTTTTGGTGCACTGGGGATCAAACTCGGGTCCTTGTACTTGCGAGGCAAGAGCTCTAACCACTGAGCTAAATACCCAGTCCTGCACAGAAAGTTCTGAGAGGTACTCTATATACTTCCGAGGAAGTCCCTCCATCCCTGCAGACTTGAGCCTCTGTTGCCCACAACGAGGACCTCGATAATGGGCCATAATATCACTTTTGCCTTCTTCCTTCTTTTTGCTCTCTTTCAGTTTCTCATTCCTTCTCTCAGAGATCTGCCTTTTTTCCCCTTGATTTGACAATGCTCTTGCCATAGTTCCAAACTTCCCCTCTCCCTCAGTTCTGATTTATCATTTCACTGCAACTCTATTAGCTATAAAGCATTTGGGGTTCCTGTCAGGATAACAGGATCTGTAGCAAATGAGGTTGTATTGAATTATTTAGCTTTCAGCTAAAGTGGCGATAACGAAAACAGCTGAGCTGGTGTGTAAAATCTTGGGGTAATCTGTCTGCTGCTTTGGAGCTTTTAACATATACATTTTTTGGGGCTGGGGATTTAGCTCAGCGGTTAGAGTGCTTGCCTTGTAAGCACAAGGCCCTGAGTTCGATCCCTAGCACCAAAAAAAAACAAAAAAAAACATATACATTTTTTCTTGTGGTTGTAAATTATAAATTTTAAAGCCACAAGGAAAAAATTGTGTGCAACTATTCAGTTCAGTGCCACAAACCTGTAGCTAAGGAATTATCTGTTTCATGTAGTATATAATTATGTAGCTGCAGAGCTGCAATTCTAGGGAATCGTGAATTTATTTAATAAGTTTATTCACGCAAGGTTTTAAAAAACATAAATACATAATTTCCCTCTTTTTTCTTTCAAGAATAGATCAAGGATTTCTGCTTGAGAGACCTAACAGTCTCCGCTTTTGAACTTGTCCTGTTTTTCTTGAGGTTTTCCTGGCCAGAATCTTCTAAAAGATTTTTTTCATGAAAAAGACCTGTTCAAACTCAGTAATAAACAAATAGATTTTTTGTGTGCTGTGGGTTGAACCCAGGGACTGCATGTTAAGCACCTGCTCTGCCACCAAGCAACACCCCACCCCCTACAAATGGATTCTTAAATGTTACCTGCATGGGGGGGGATCACTACTAACCTGATGGATGACTGACTATTCTTGTTTCATCTCTTATGTTACTAGGGTGTCTTGGGAAACTGAGCTGTCATAAGGGTCCAGACAAGAGTGGGTGGACTGAAGAGGTCCGTGCCTTTATGGTACCCCACTTAGTACTTCTTTGTCCAAATGCCCACTATAAGAAATGTTTTTGCATGCATTCGATATATAAACAAAGCTTGAACATCTGGCAATTAAACACCCTTTTCCTGACGAATCCTGGAAAACAGCATAATTATACTCCGAAGCAACTAACTCAGGAGTAAAGCTGTTTCCTTGGTAAGACTAGCAGGCAGCATCCGTCAAAGTTAATACTCTCGTCTGCATCTGCGCTCTTTTAATCTGCACTGCCATCTCCGTAACAGCCGAGATTACCTGGGAGGAGGGCTGGTGAGAAATCCTGCCAGGCACAGCAGGTGGAGAAAGAAGACTAAAATACAGCAAGGTGTGCAGCAAACCTTACTGACCAATGACCTTGTGAACAAGTGAATTGCCTTGCAAGCTGCCTGTGTCTCGCTCCCGAGGGGACTCGGAATGTCGTGACGTTCCTCTTGGGCACCATCGGTTCTAGTGTTTCCTCTGGCCTACTGTACCCACCCCACCCTGCTTGCAGCGAGGAAGCCCTCGCCCGCTCCCTCCCGGAGAGCCGGGCGTACCAGAAGTGCAGGCGGGCAGGCGTAGCGGTTGCCTGTTGATTACGGTCCCCGCCGTGGGCGAGCGCGGTGGGACTGCACACTGCGCGCCGCGGTCACAGCCCGGCTCGCCCGGACCACGCCGGGCGTGCGGGCTGAAGCCGCGCCTCCGGGCCGGCAGGCTGGGGGCGGGGGCCTGGGCCCAGGGCCGGCCCCCCGCGCTCCCAGCGTCTGCTCTCGCCACCCGTCCGAGCGGCTCGCCGGGAGCGCGCTTTCTAACTCCCGGACCACCGGGAGCAACCTGTCCTCCCCCACCCGGCCGCAGGGCCCCGCAGCCCGCCCGCCCTGCTGCGCCAGCGTGTCTTCCAACACCTCTAAAACACCGGGCGGTGCGCAGCGGGGACGCAGGGCGGGGAAGGCTGGAGGGCGCGGTCGCGCCGCCGGGCTCGCGGCTCCGGGCGCACGAATCGGGCCCCAGCGGCAGAGCCGAGCCCGCTCCCGCTCCGGGGGCGCGCGCCGCGCGGGGTCCGGGGAGGCCGGGCAGGTGCCGCGGGCGCGCGGGCTGATTGGCGGGTGCGGGAGTGGGCGGGGAAGGCGGGCGCTGGGCCCGGCGCTGCGGGAGGCTGCGGCCCCGCCTCCCCGCCCCCGCCGCGGGACTATCTGGTCCCGGCAGCAGCGATGTCCCCCGGCAGGAATGTCCCTCCTCAGATAATGTTATTTATATCTCTGGGCGGGTCCGCGGCTCGGCAGCACCAGGCGCCCGGCGGCCGCTGTGCCAGGAGCCCCGCGCTGCCCTCCTCCCCCTGCGCCGCCGCCCCCGGGCTCGGGGTGGCTGCCGCTCCGGTCCCCGCGCAGGTGAGTGGCGACAGGCCCGGCGGCGGGAGCGGGTGCGGGCGCGCGAGCTGGGGCGCGCTGGGCCCAGGCGCGAGGGACGCGAGCGGCCGGGCGCTGCCCCGGGTGTCGCGCGTGGGGGCGGGAGGGCGCGGGGCCCCGAGGCCGGAGCGGCTGCGGCAGCGATCACCCGGGACGCGGGAGCCCGCGTGGGCTTCGCAGGCGCCTGGAGAGCCGGCTCCGGGAGTCGCCCGGGGCGCGGGGAGCGGGGACCCGGGGCGCCGGGACTTCTGCCTTTGCCTTCCCGACCTCCGCGCTGCTGCCGCTGCCCAGCTCCTCGGCCCCGGGGCCGCTTTGATCCCCTTCTGGAACTCGGTCGCGCGCTCCCGGGACCGCCCAGCGCCCAGCGGGGAGCACAGCTCAGGGCAGCCGAGGGGGCCAGGCCTCTAGGCGATGGGCACGGCGCGGCCGGTGTGGACACAGGAGAGAACCCAGCGCCCCGACCATACTCCAAAGGTCCCCACTCTCCGCTCTACCTTCCCAGCCAGTTCCTTTCCTCCTCTAGGCTTCCACTGTCCACTCACCCCCCTCACCAGTTTCTCCTCCGCCAACAGCTTGACCCCAAGAAATAGCAGAAAATGAGAGAAAGAACAGGGGCTGTAACATAATCTCCCACTCCCACCAACTCACCTGGACTTCAGAGGGGATTGTATACTGTTTCCATGACAATGAGCCTCAAGTAGGGCCTCAGTTTGTAGCCTATTAATATCCGAACTACTGTTTTCAGTGAGAACACTTAGAAGTGCGAGGAGTTAATAATAACTTGCTTAACTTGCAGAAGGAAAATGAAAAGAAGCACTTGATTTTTTGTAAAATTGTAGATGCATCCGGTTTGGGGCAAACGCGCAGCAGGGGTGGGGGTGTTACAGTGAGTCTTATGTCCAAGGAACTTGTGTGTGGAGAGACTGGGTTGTCATCTCCAGGCAGGAAGCAACCATGTAAAACCCACCCCTGTGGCCATCACCATGCTGGCTTCAGTTTCTAAGGAAGGTGATTCCGGTAGCTCCTGAAGGAGAGGAGTCTGCAATATAAAAATTCTAGGCACATCTGAACCGTCTGCTAACCCATCCTTAGCTTCACAGATGCTCTGAATTTCACTCTAGAATTCCCTCCTTGATAGCCGTTTCCCTCCATGATTGAGGTCACATGGAAATCTACTCCAGAATCAGACTTGCGCTCTTTTGCTAGGAGTTCTGCCTTCCAAGATGGCACTGGAAACTTTATCCGTACAGGTGTTTGTTAACGTGTACTGAATGGCCCTTACCCTAAAGAAGTAGGCCTGTGCTTGCCCGGGGGTTGTGCGCTAACTAGGAAGGATGCTAAGCTTAAGATGAAAGAAGAGCCCACCAGCCTTGAAAACAACAAACTCCAGAGGTGGGTTGTTTATACAGAATTTTATCAAACTCTAAAGCACAGTTAAAAGACATGAACCCTATAAAATAAGTCCCCAATTTACGAACAAATTCCATTCTGGGAGAATGTTCACAAATGGGATTTTTTGGTAATCTGACAAAGTAAGTTTTATACAGTACATGCATTCAAGTTCGCAACTCAAACGTTCCCGAGTCAGGGGCTTACTGTATTATGATAATGTGACCCTTCATCTGTTGTACTTAGCTTTATCAGCGGCCCAGTGGCAGGGTTGGGGATGAGCCAGTTCTGTTAATCTTGAGTTCTCGGAAGACTCAGAGTCCACTTGTGGAATTGAAAGCACCTGAAAACTCCCAGGCATCCAGGCCTGGCCTTGTAGCACAGGCATATCAAGTTTTCCTGAGTGGCTTGCCGGGCAGAGAGCTGGGATACCACCTTTTGCTCCAGTAGTGGTTGCTTCCAAGTGTTCTGAAGGTGTCCTGTAGCACAGCACCTGCTGGATAATTAGCTTGGGAGTGAGGGCCTGGTGGGAGGCAGACCCTCTCCTAGGGTCATATTTGGTAAAGTAAAGTGACTCTTCTAGACAAATTAGGTGTGAGTGAAAGTTGGGAGTCTGCCACAATTCTGGAAACAGATGGTTTGGGGTAAATAAAAATAATAATGGCATTCATTTATTCTGGGTTTTTTTTTGTTTGTTTGTTTGTTTTCTTTAAATGTACCATCGCCTAGCTCAGTACCCGGCTGGTGGTAGATCAGGGTTTTCTTTGTGTTATCCTCTTTGTCACAGTAATTCTGCAGGGTAGCTCGGACTATCAGCATTTTAAAAGTGAGGAAACCAGTTCGGGGAATTAAATAACTTGTCTCACATCACATAGCTGATGAGAGACAGGGCCAGGATTCAGGCTCAGCTGTTTGGTTCCGTGTCTTTTGAAGGTTAGACACTCGGCAGGGGGCATGGAAGTACAAGTTGGAAAGATATGGCTGGAACACTATCTTTTAGCTTCACAATCTTTGCTCTCAGGACCCCAGGTAGTAATTCTGCTTAGATCAGAAGCTTAAAAAATACTTCGTAAAGATAGTTTTGGGTGTTTATTTGCTTAGAGGTTTTATAGCCTCTTCCATTATTTTCAGGTCACTGTTTCAAGGACAGAATTGTAATTTTGGCAGTAGTCAGAGCATAGATGTATTTATGTATTTCTTTAAACAAAATTTCCTTTCAGTGAGAGGGCTTTTGATGATGCATTGGGACAGTGTGATAGGACAGAAGATGTCTATAAAAAATTCATGAGGCAAACATTGTTAGAGTTGGAAGGGACCTTAGAGGTCACCGAGTCCAGCCTTCTGTTTGTGGAGTCACTTGCTGAAAGGTGAGACCTCGCTGCAGCTTACCTGGTCATTTATGTGTCTTCCATACTCATCGTCTGAGCCCATTTCTTTCCTCTCTTTCTCTGCCTCGCAAGGTCACTATGGTTTATTTCCTGAGGTTCTGCCTAATCAAACGACTAAGGTTTTTTCTTTCCTTTTGAGGAGGTTATGAGGGCGTACTTTGCTATCCAACACTTTCATCTTCGTGAACTCCAAAAACAGAAAAGGTATTGGCGTCAGGCGAGGCAAGAGAGAAGACACTTTTGAACATTAGATCGAACCTACCATTTTCATTGCTTGTTTGGTGTACAGAGGGCTATACATTTTTACAGGAAGGGTATCATACTACTCTAGAGGTAGTGTGAATCTTAAGAAGAATAATTACTAACTTTTCTAGGGAGAGCGGAGAAGGGCTTCAGAGAACTGCTGGGACTGGACCTGTTTTAATCTAAACCCAATCACCAAATTGTTCTTGGAGATGTTGTATAAAATTTCAAAATTCACCATACAATTTTACTCTCTGCCCGAGACCTGAAAAGGTAGGAAACATGACCAATAGGAGGTTTGAAGTGATATCAGATACATTTCCTCATTATCCATAATGTTTATTTTTTGTAACCTCCAACTTGCAGATTAACATTTATCAATTGACTGAAGAGGATCCAGAGTGAAGATAATCATGCTCATGGGAAATCTGATTTTATAACGAGACCAGGTAGGGAAGTCCATAGAAATCTGGGCTATGAAAGAATGGATATTATTACAAGCCAAAAATATAGGACAGAGGATACTTTTAAAGAGGCTTTTTATCTTCAGAGTAGGTTGTATTGGTTTGGTTGTTTTTTATGAACAGATCTTTGGTTACTCCTTTATTTTAGAGAAGAAATTTGGAGAGGAAGTGTACACGGATGGTAGCATTGTCTGGGGTTATCATGGAGAAGTTGTTTTCCTGTGACAACCTTAGGAAAGATCTCCTGGCTTTGGGGAGGGAGCTGGAGATCAGAGGAGAATGTAGGAGGCAGGCAGGAGAATTGACAGTTAGATCTGGCTGTTCTCACTGAATAGTCAACTCCCCTTGCTAAATATTTAGAAAGATGTCGTAGCATGTTTCTCTTTGTTGCTGTGCTTCTTTCTTTCTTTTTTATTTTCCTGAGACAGGGTCTCGCTGTGTAGTTCAGCCTAACCTTGAGCTCACTATGTAGCCCAGGCTGGCTTCAAACTCATGCCAATCCTCCTGCCTCAGCTTCCCAAATTTTGGGATTACAGGCGTGTGCCACCACACCCAGCTTTATTTCTTAATTCGCAGCCAACTCATCCAAATTTTGCCATTTCCAGTTAGCCTTAGCTGAACATCAAACCATCAGGGGACCATCAGCCTTGCAGCTCACAGAGCAGAAAATGCTCCCTCAATGGATTGTTCGGTTAGCTTCTGATATTCCCCGACCACCTCTCATTTTGCTTGCTTGCTTTCTTCTGGTCGCAGGAAATATTACAAAGCTGTCTTCTTCCTGCGTCAGCAAGGCCTTCTCAGGCTTTGCCATAATGTTTAATTCCCACTATATCTGTGCAGACCTGGCTGAGGGTATAATTAAAGGGCAATTAAAACTCAGACATACAGTATATCATGTTAGCAGTGGGGGCAAAAGCAGGCATCCTTTCTTTCATTTAAATGCTATAAATTAGCAAGTGAAAAGCCACAGAGCTGGAAAAAAAAGAGACTTTGCATTGAACTGGGCTCAGATCATCCAGGATATTTATGAAAAGAATAACAGGGCACCTTGACAGTCAAAGAACAATAATTGCTTTGAATTATAGTCAATTCAGGAGTTTCTGCCATTATGAAAAGAGCAGAAACTTTGTCCCTGGAAATGAATAAGTGGAAAATTATTTCTACTTGTTCCAGACTCAAATATGGGTGTGTTCCGTCTCAGAATTCATAGTACTTCCAATAAAACGGCACAGTTCAAGACATAATTTCTGAGGAGTGGAAAGGGATCTGAAGCCTTGTTCTGTCCCTGTGCCCAGGTCCTGCATGTTTCCGGAAGACACCGGGCACTGTGAATCATTTCCACCTTCCCGCACGTTTCCTCAGGAGCACCAAAGTAAGAAAGAACCTTTCATCACATTGGCTCCAAGCCATAAGTCTTAGAGAATTAGAGCTGGAAAGGCCTGAGAAAGCAATCGAGATGTATTCAAAATGAGCAAGACTAAGTACCTGTGATGTGCCTTACCCTGTTATGCGCTGAGGACACACACAGGGTCAGAGGGAATCCCGCCGGTGTGCTGGAGAGGTGGACTTGCAAACAAGCAATAACTCAATTTGCGTGTTGGAGAGAAAGGTGCTCTCGGAAGAATGCCACAGGAGCAAGGTCCGATTTTGGTTGTGGAGTTCTGGGAGGCTTTTGAAAGTGTCTGGGATTTCCCTCATGGGAAGAAAGACGGGTACGAGACACTGAGGGGTCTGGGGGTAGCCCGACCCAGATAGGCAGTTGAGCATGGGGAATGAGGAGTGGCTCCATGTGGCTGGAGTATGACCAGAAGATGAAGATGGTTTGGGAAATGCAGGTTTTTAAGGGGAAGTGGGAAGATGAGGTGCAGACTTGATTCAAGTCTCCATTTAGACAGAACTCCCCAGTGGTGGCAAAGAGATTGTGAAGTAAAGTTCAGGACAAGGTAGACTTTTCATAGTACAAGGAGATGATCATACAGACAATGTGTAGTCTCTCAGTGTCCGGGATGCTTGATATCACCACATTTTATCTTACAGTGATCATGTAAAGGGAAGGTTTCATCATTCCTGATTTACAATTGGGAAAACAGGTTAGGAATGTACCCTGATTTGCCCAAGTTCGCTCTGGTAGTTCACGCCAGAACCCGACTTTCATCCAGCTTTCTACTTCCATAGCTGGGTCTTCTTTTTCCAGGTCTTCTTTTCCATGGGGTAACTGGATATTCTGGGCTCTCTGATCAAGACCGTAGTTGCTTTCCTTCTTGTGCAGAATTTTTTCTCTAAGTTCATTGGAGAGAGAGAGAGGGGAAGGGGAAACATTGCAGTATTTACTCCTTAACATAGCCACAAAACCTCGAGAACATCGCTGCAGAGCTTGGGGTATTGGGTTCTGAGCAGCATGCCATGACAAATTACGGGCTACCTGCCTGGCACTTGCTGCTTTGGCTTTTCCAGCCTCTCGTCCCAAGTTTACTGAGCATCGTTGTGCTTATGCTTCATTTGGGCCTTAAAATCTGTTTGTCCAGTGATCTCAAGTACTTTGGTTGGCGCTGACTTAGATCTCCAATAGATATTTACCGAGCTCTCATTTATTTGCCAGAGATATTATAGGTCAAGTGGCTATAACAGTGAATATGCCCCCCCCAAAAGCCTGACATCTGGAGCCCACATTTCAGCTGGGAAAGGCAGGTAGTAAACAACAACAAGATACAGATGGCTGTATGTCGTAATTTCGCTGTTATAAAGGAAAAATAAAGTGGCGTGAAGGGAACATCTGTGAGATGGGATGGTCAGGAGAAGACTGAAGAGGTTTCACTAGGCATAGACTCACGCAAAGCAAGGGAAGAGGTTCTAGGACGTTTGGGAAAAGAGATCGAGGTTCGGGTTGTATTCTTAGTGGGACAGGAGGCTACGGGAACTTGTGGGCAGGAGAGTAACTTGTTCAGATTTGTGTTTAAAGACGACCTCTCTTGCAGCTCTAAATAGGAAGTCCAGAGAAAGATGTGCTGGTGGTCCAGGCGAAAGACGATGGATGTGTCAGGGTGATGGAGGTGGTGGCGATATGCAAGTGGATTATTTTGAAGATAAGGTTGATGGGATTTAGTTATAGAATATCAAAGGAAAAGAAATCTAGGATGACTCAATTGGTTTTGGCCTGAACAACTAGAAGAATAAAAAGGCTATTTATTGAGATGTGCTATATTTTATCAAATATGCTGTGGTCTCTTACTTTTGATTTCTGTCTCTCTTGTAGAGTTGATTTGGTGTAATCTCAGGCAGACTTTTCACTTAAATATACCAAAAAGAAGATGTTTTATTGTGGATGATTAATGACATCTGTTTGTTTTGAAGTGAAGCCTTCAGTGTGCTATACACTTTGTACTGTTTCTTTTAGATGATTCTCGGAATATCTCCACTATGTGGTAGGGATTAAGATAGGCAAGAAGCAAGGTTGAAGTATATTTCATTTTATGATTAGAAGTGTTTTGAATTTTCTGGTTAAAGCCCATTTTTATGATTTCTGGTTTTCATATTAAAACGTTTTGAACTTATGAAATCATGTGGTGATTAGGATGTATGTCCACATTATACAAGAGTATACGGTGAAAAGTAAGTCTTCCTCTGCTTCCTGTCCTGCTCCTGTTAGAAAAAGTTCACACAAACCTAAGCATTGGCGTGACGTATTTTAAAGTCATTGCTTTAACCTAGCAACAGCACGTATTTGGTTTTATTTTTGTGGTTGATTTTTTGAGATAGGATTTCACTGTGTAGTTCAGACTGGCCTTGAACTCACTATGTAGCCCTGGCTGGCCTGGGAACTCCTGGCGATCCTCCTGCCTTAGCCTCCTGTGTGCTGGGATTACAAGCATGCAGCACCATGCCTGGCTGGTTTCATTTTTATATGATTTAGGAGGTCTTGTGACATATTACTCTCTGGTGTGTCTTCACTTCACATCTTTTGGAGTCCAGCCTTCTGTGAATGAAGGGTCTCCCTTTCTAAACCGCCCCACACTGAGACAATGCGTGTTGTCTAACACCCTTTCAGACACTTCCACCACTCCTTTCTGCATCAAAACCCAGAAGTATCAAGTTGGTTTTTAAACCCTTTGTGATTTGGCTCTTGTCTCTCTTTCTGCCCTTGTCTTACTTTTTCCCATCGCAGACCCTTTACTCGGACCAGCTCTGTCTGCCCAGCTTTCTGAGTCCTAAACATTTCCCCTAGATTGGAGTGATTTCCAGCGGGACCCAGGTTCTAGGCTGAGCAGTCTTCCTGGAATACGCCACCCCGCAAGTCATCTCTCCCTTCTCCAAACCTGTTCAAGGGCCAGTTATGTGTGCCACTTATTTGAACACAACCGCAGGCCTCTTTTATTATTATTTAACTGTTCTTTAATCCGTGTATTATTTGCTCGACTAATTTATGAATTACACGCCTAATACTTTTGTACCTAGTTCAATTAGTAATTAATTTTTTTAGTTTTAAAATTTTTGTTTTATATATTTATACTGATCAGTAATTTTGGGGTTTTTTTTTGTTGTTGTTGTTTTTTGTTTTTTTGAAACAGGATCTTGTTATGCAGTTCAGGCTGGCCTTGAACTCACTATGGAGCCCAAGCTGGTCTGGAACTCATGGTGATCCTCCTGCTTCAGCCTCCCAGGGGCTGGGATTACAGGCATATGCTCCCACACCTAGCTACTTATTAGTAATTTTTGAAATGTGCTCATTAGCAGTTGTCCCTTACTGAGATGGTGCTGGTTTTCAGGGGTTATGTTATCTAAAAATTAGGGAATGGCAAGTGGAAACTTCTCCTCTGGAGAAGGTCTAGGTTGCCAGGCTTAGATCCACGCTATTGTTAACCCTCTTTCAGAGGAGACTGGGTACGTTCAGGGTGGTATGGCCGTAGACTGTTAACCCTCTTTCAGACGGTACTACTTAGGCTGTCAGTAGCACAGTGCTTTTATTTTCCGCTAAATGATGGAGAATAGTGATCAAATGGGCTTGACAACAGTGCTATTTAAATATTGTGATAAATATGTGTAAAGCAAAATTTAGTCTTAACCTTTTTTTTTTTTTTTTTTTGATTTTTTGAGACAGGGTCTCACTATGTAGTTTAGGCTGGTGTTGAGCTTACTATGGAGCCCAGCCTCGAACTCTTGGTGATCTTCCTGCCTCAGCCTCCTGAGTGCTGGGATTACAGGCATGAGCCACCACGCCCAGCAATCTTAGCCATTTTTAAGTGGACAGCTCGGTGGCATAATTCTCTTTGCTCTGTCCTCTTCATCATCATCCATCTCCAGAGCTTTTTTCATCTTAACAGAACTCACACACTCTGTTCTGTACATACCGACTCCCATTCCCTCTCCTGTCCGTCTGTTGCTGGGCGCTGGCTGCTTCTGCCCCTTGTTTATGTGGATAGAGCTGCTGCGAGCATGGATGTGTAGTAACACCTCACTTCTATGGATGTGTATCTAGGAGTGGAATTACTAGGTCATCGCATATTCTATTTTTAACTTTGCGGAACCTGTCTCTCAATTTTAATATTTCCCCTGATGTTTCACCTCTCCAGATGAAAGGGCGGAAGCTGTATTAGCACCTTCGCCTTTGAGGCCACACTGAAGTTGACACGTGTTTACTTGAGAATACTCTTTGGGGATAGTTTGTCCTCAGAGCTCTTGAATGTGTCCATTGATTGGTTTGCCTATTTTTAGACTGTAGACTTTTGGAGGACAGGCAGATGTTTATGTTGCTTTTTAGAGCGTGTAGCCAGAACTCAGGTGGAGAAAGTGTAAATATTACATGATGATGTATTTCAGCCAAAAAGTCTCCTTGAATTGCATGACTAGAGTCTGGGTGGCTTCCAGCTCCTTTTCTCTTGCTGTTTGCCCTTGGGCAAAGAGCTTCCTCTTTTTCTGACTTTTTTTTCAGGTTGTTTTTTTTTTTTTTTTTTGGTGTCTGATGGCACCTTCATATTTATTGTTATCCTCAAAATTTCCTTGCACGTTTTCCTATATACCTTAAGCTCCATCTCATCTCCATGGCCTTGATGGAGAGCCCCTTCCCTCCGTAGGTCTTTGGTAGCACTGAAAATGTCTTTGTGATTTTAAGGTAGTACATTTCTCATTTCTTTGTTACAGAATGGATCATTTGTTTTGCAGTTGTCAACTTGCCTTCTGTAACATTTGACTAAGCTTATTGCAATATAAAACTGAGTCTCTCTTTTGGAGGGGGGATCGAACTCAGGGCCTTGCACTTGCTAGGCAAGTGCTGTATCACTGAGCTAAATCCCCAGCCCTCAATACTGGGTCACTTAAAAAATTTTTGTTTTTAAAAGGTACAAATTCCCTATGATGAATATAGTCATGTACCACTAAAAATTTTTTAAAACTTGTTTTAATAAACATTCCCAGTACTAAAGTCACACTTTATATAGAGAGAAATGGCTTAAAAATATTTATTGATTAAACAAAGAATGAATGTTTGAAATAATGTGTGAGTTAATATATATTTTAACTCGGAAAGTGCAGCCCCATTTTAATGAGTTTATAATAACATTAAGTCAACATTACTGAGAACTTCTATACTAGTTGCTATGCTGAAGGCTTTCATGTGTATTTATTTAACGTTGTATCCGTGCTGTTATTATCTTGACAGATAAAGAAAGTCAGGCTTAGAGAAGCTAACTTACCCAACTACCCACCTAGTAGGTTAAAGCTGAACTTGAAGCAGCCTGTTTATTCTGGAGTGCTTGCTTGCTCGCCTGTATTTGGGTGAGGCCAATTTTACAGGACTTTTAATTCCAGTCTCCTTTTCATTGAATCCTGCATGTTTAATAGTTTGAAATTAGAGGACTAATTAATTGTCTACCTTTATATGTTATTTTATATTTGCAACTATTTAGCCTAATGGCCTGAATCTCTTTATTAGCTTTTAATAAATAATTAATGCTCTGAATCCGACTTCTAACTTCCAAATCCGAGTTCTTTAACATCTGAGGATGGAGATGCCAATTAGTACCGTACAGTCTCCCCACTGTCACACAGCAGCTGTCTTCAAACCTGCTCTGGGGGAGGTCTGAGTTGTTGTCAGATGCGATGGTCTTCTTCCAGACTCTACGACTGACTTCGCAACATCGGACCACTCTCCCTTTGAAATTGGGCCCCGCTTTGGCTTCTGTGACCCAGTTATCATTTCCTCCTCTGCCTCCTCTCTTCCTGTTCTCCTCTTTTTCCTCCTCTCCTTCTTTTTCTTCTCCCACCTTTGTTGGGGTCGCCAGCCGTGCCCCATCTCTGGCTGCAGCCCCCTCTTCAGTTCCACATCTGCCTCACCGCTTTCTCCTGGCTGTCGTCACGTGGCTGTAGCATGGTGTGTCGCACTCAGCATGGCGCGGAGGGGCCCCTGGCCTTCTCCTTCACCCGACCCTGCTCTTCTGCCTTGTCCCATAGCTAGGTCTGTGTTTTCACCATCCCAAATAAGAACCTCAGCAACTTTTTTGTGTTTCTTCTTTTCGTACTCTCACACTCACTTGTCTGCCAACTCCTGCTCAATTTTCCTCTAAAACTTTCAAATTAGTTCCTTTCTTGCAATTTCTGCTGTCACTATTTTTATGTTCTGTTTGAACAATTGACCTTCCGGTCTTTCGTCTTTACCTTCCTAACTCACCCCACACCCTGACCTCAGAATTATTTTTAAAAACAAAAGTCTTCAGTCTGCCCAGGCATCATGTACTTATATTTATGGAGGAATAAGATGCATAGGACTTGGAAAAAACAAAGGTCTGCCCAAGTGATGTTACTGCTTGAAAACTCTCTATGGTTCCCCAGTGCCTTCAAATAAAGTATAAAGGTGCGACTACCCCTGCCAGCTTCATTCCCTCCCTGTCTGCCCCGCCTTGGATGCTTGTGACTTATTCAACTCGATGTGCATTTTCACCCCGTGACTTTGCTTATACGATTACCTGTGTCTAGAATGTCTGTCTCAGCCATGAACTCCCATGTACATATTCCATAAGACCCTATTCAGACGTAGTCCTCCTGTGCAGCCTTCTTGAGACCTCTTTCCCCGTTCTGAACCTGGGAAGTTGTGCATTCTCTCTCCTTTTCCCAGTGATTGGTCCTGTACGGGTCTGACTCGCTGGTGGATGATGAGTTCCTTGAAGAAAGGGCGGAGTCTGTTGTCTGTGGGGACCCTTCCGGCTCCGCACCTGGCTCATGTGTGAGGTTCTGGAGACGCTGGTTGCATGGGGTGATAGGGAGGGTTTCAAGCTCAGAAATTGGTGACCTGCAGAAGATTCTGAAGAAGGGTTGGTGGAAGGCACTCACTATTGATGGGTGGGATGGGGGTGCCAAGGAAGGCATCAAACCTGTATAGCAGCGTCTCACTACCTCTGTATCCTCCAACTGCTGTCCATTTCCTGGAGGGAAAGTGATGACCGTCCTAACTTATATTGTGGGAATATGTCTACTGCTGGGACAATTTAGTTGTTCACCCAGCATCCAGTCACTCCCACCTCATTTTTCAGTGGATGTTTGAGGCTGACCCTCAGAATGTAGCTATGAAAGGCTCTTTGATGGATGATTCAGACCCATAGACCACAAGCTTTGTTTTGTAATGGTAAAGAGTTAAGAAAAACACTTCAGAAAAGAGATCCTGTATCGAGGATTTGATTTTCTGAGTGTGTTTAGCCTGCTGGCTTGTTGGTCCTCAAGGCATGTCGAAGTGCAAATTACCTTGTAAAATAGCACAGTACTTACTGGTTGGTTTGTTCTTGCCCTCATTTCTGCCTTACTCGGACAAAAAGTGAGCTTCACCAGTAGCTGGACTCACCAGCATTCTGCTTGCTCAGGCCTTTGAGTGTGTTTTGTTTCTTTCAACAAAACTCTCTGTCTCAGACACACTCCCACAGCAATCCAACTGCTCGCTTCTGCCCCTTTCTGTGCCCCATGATTGACGGGAGCTGGTGTTTGACTGCCAAAGGCAGTCAGTGGAGCTGGGAGGTCTTTACAAATATGTGTGGGGTCTGAGATGAACTGATAAATGCAAAGTCCTCAAAGGCCTTGGAAAGATGGATGTGGGATAAGGAAGGGCAGAGGACGACGTTTGGCCTTGTGAAGGGGACGTGAGGGCGGAGGAGCAAAGCAAGGGACTCAGCCAGGATAACTGAATAGGGTCCTGGTGAATTCCGAGGGGCATAAGGAGGCAAGTGATAAGCAGACAGCAGTCAACAGATTTGATTCAAAGGTGGCAAGGAAAGTAGGATAAACTAATAGCAGCTTCTAGAAGCTCTAGGATGCCATGAACACCAGTGATCAGCATCCCATCTCAGGGATTACCAGGTGCCCTACCAGAGGTCACCTGTAGACTGACTACTGGCTAGTAGTTGGCTGCATGCTTCTGGAGCAAATAGTCCTTTTCATGCTCGGAGATAGTTCGCTATGGTGTTTTAACCTCACTCCAGTCTGTTTTTCTTCTTTCGACTCTAGGCTACTGCTTGTGGTGTCAGTAGATCAGGCTCTGCCTTCCTTTGCAGGGTGGATGTGTGCATTCTGTGTGTGCTTCCTGCACCTGTCAGGAAGTCTGGATGCCGGAACGCTCAGCTTAAAGTCTGAAGCAGGGGCTCCGTCCCTGTGTGCAGTTCCGAGAAGAGTGGGGGCATTTGCGGGTGTAGGGAGTGAGGTACCTGGACAGGATCAAAGCCCAGGGCTCTGCACAGGAAGTTGGGACCCTCCAAGGCAGAGCCCACACCGCGGAGGACAGTCCAGGTCATTTGCATTGCAAAGCTGTGTGGTCACCGTGCCCAGGAGACTGGAAAAATACTCGGGCTGGTCCCGTCCATCTGGGGTTCCTGGGTGAGCTCAGGGGCTGCATAGTAGAGATGTTAACACAGTATCTAGCCCTCAGTGTCGCAGCTCCACTGGCAGCCTCACTCGGCGCGGCTGCTCCCTGCTTCTGACCCAGAAACTTCTCTGCAAATGGCTGCAGTAAAGTGCTCATCTTCAAGGTGAAGCTGTCAGTCCGGGGCGGGGGGGGAGGGATGCAGAATTGATCCCAGGGGTTCACTATTTCCTGCTGCGCTGGGACCCAGAAGTCACTTTACATCTCCCCCTGTTTCCACCGGCAAAGAGTGCCTTCTGCTTGTTTTGCATAAGACTTGCGCCTCCTCTGCAGAAGACACACAGAATGAGTTGGGAGCGGAAAAACTCCTGGCAGTCATAATTCTTTGCAAACAGCAGAGTCTAGTGAGCAGTGCGTTTGGCTGGCAAGCGATCATTACAGTCTACGCTTGGTTTCTCTGTCTGTAAAACAGCGGGGATGCTTTCTCATGGAATTGCAAAGCGGGTCAAAATGAAATTGTGTATGTATTTTCCTCGTTTAAAACCTGATGCTTAAAGCCTCAGAACTCCTCAAAGAGAGATGTTCTACGGATAAAATATACTCACAGCACCTTGCAGACACCATCTAATAACCTAAAATGGCCCCTGGAGAACATCTCTTTCTGCACCTTTATTTTACCAATGGGGAGATGCACAGAGGGGAGATGATCAGCCTGAAGTTGCTAAGAGTTAGTCGTAGGAGTCCAAGTGGGGCGTCATCTCCCCACCCGTGGCTTAGACCTTCCTCACGCTCTGGCTGCCCTGCTCCCTTCTCTTGCATCATTTTCTAAAACTTTAGTTTTTTAAAAAACCTAGTTTTTAAAAATTAACACGAACATATGGTAGGGAAAAAAGTCAAACAGTGCAGAAGAATATAAATGGCAGTGTTAGGCTCCACCGGTGGTCATTGCTATTAACAATTTCTCATACAGCCCTCTAGAGATTTTCTAGGTATATACACATAGTTAAAGATATGAGAGTATATGTGTAGGTATATGTCTGTGTATCTCTACACACACATACACACACGTGTACTTATGTGTGTTGTGGTTTACATTTCAAACTACACTACAACTTGCCCTTTTTTGCCTGGAGATGCAATACCTTGGCCATCTTTCTGTATCAGGACATAGAGACTGACCTCTTACATTTTAACAGCCGCGTAGTATCTTATGCTCTATTTCTTCACGATGACTTTCAGAACTAGTAACAGTGTGGTGGAATTTGAGTCCTGAATTAGTGGTGCTGAAGTAAGAATCTTTATGAGTATCCAGGAAGTATGTTTCTGACAAGGTCATGTGGCCCAAATGGTTTGAGAAATCTGAGACTCTGCTGGTATTTGCTGTTACTACTTCTGAGTCTCTGTCATGTGCCTGCGGCCGTGTTAGGGGCTTTCAGTGCCTCAGACTTCTTTCATTTTCACAACAGCCCTTTGACTGAGGTATAATTCCCATTTTAATGATGAGGAGGCTGAAGCTAGTAAAGCCAAGTTTGTTGGAGGTCACACAGTCAATTGAGGGCTAGACTCCAGGTTTGAAAAGGCAAAGCATTTAAAATCTGGTTTGGTGGCTTCCAAATTTGATTGGTTTAGACCAGCTAGGTATTCACACAGCAATGACCTGGGGGACCAGGTAGCAGTGGAACAGAGACAGAAATGACACAGGGAAGTGGGATGAAAAAGAGCTTCCCTACAAGATGGGTTAGCTCCTGACACATGCCAGGCCGTGTGGGGAAGCGCAGTGCCTTAGACTGACTATGGCACGTTCTCCACCCTCGAGCGGCTTGTGGTTTCACAGTGGGGCCACACACGGGCAAGACTAAGTGTAATGTAAAGTAGAACAGGCAAGTGCCATCATGGGCCTGCAGAATGCTCTGAGATCTCCAGAAGTTGGGATTACTTTGGTTTTGAGGCTCAGGGGAGGCAGGTTTCCCAGGGAACAGCCGTCTGGACTGGCCCATGTTCTCCACTGGCCGAGCAGGGGAGCTGGCACTCACGGGTCAAGTGGGAGGCTGGTGCATGCAGTGAGGCTGGGGTGGCTTTGACAGGGGATGAGTGGGAGGATGTAGTGATGGAGGTGCTCAAAAGTAGTTTGAGGCTAGATCATAGCAGTCCTCAGAGGCTATTAAAAAGGCTGGTGGTGGGGCTGGGGATTTAGCTCAGTGGTAGAATGCTCGTGTAGCAAGCACGAGGCCCTGAGCTCCATCCCCAGTGCCCTCCTCCCCCACAAAAGCTGGGAAAAGAATGGTTTATATTGAAGATCCTGGGGGCACCATCAAAACTTTTTGAACAGGGGAGTGATGTGCAATCAGTGTATATTAGGACACCCTGCAGGATATAACAAAGAGCTTGAGAGGTCTAAACTGGAGTAGGGAAGGGAACAGACAGGCTGAACACAGGTGCCTCAGTGTAGTCAAGGCCTGGACTCCCTGTGGGAGACGGGACCCACCGTCCCATCACATGAAGAACCAAAGGTGTTATTTACCGGTGTCTCATATTCAATGTATTTTTCTGTCAAAAAATATTTGAAAGGATTTTGGACTTCTTTTTTTTTTATTTTTTCCCCAGTGCTAGAGATTGAAGCCAGGACCTCACACATGTTAGGCACGCATTCTACCCCTGAGCTGTACCCCCAGCCTCTGAAATTGTTCTTCATTTTGATTTTACAGTCTTCATTTTCTGCATTGAAGGCAATCAGTTTTTTCCCCAAATCTGAAAAGCAGCTTGGCAGGCCCTTCAGAAACCTGTAGGTGCAGAGAGCAGCTGGCACTGACGTGAGGGGAGAGTCTTGATTGTGACTCGTTTTCCATCCCAGGCATGTGGGAGGTTGGTGCCGCTAATTTCCAGAGATTTAAGTCTTAAGAGAGGAGAAGCTGAGGGGCTGGGGAGGAGTCGCAGTGAAAGAATCCAGGGTTGACTGTGTTACATTGGAAGTCTCGGCCGTGTTTCTGTGGCGCCGCTGCAGTGTGTCCAGAGCCTGGAGAGCCCGGGAAGCAGTGTCGACCTAGCAGCCTTGGCCAGCATGCAGGGGGGCAGGGTCAGGTGAGAGCAGAGCAACTGTGGCCCTCCCCGTGCACCGTGCCTGCACTTAGCACGGCACGAGTGCAGGGAGAGGACCCTGCGGATGTGGAACCGAGAGAAAGCAAAGCCGTGCAATTCCAGCCTCAAGAAAAGGGTGGTCCATCGTGTCTCCTGCAGGGGAAGGGTCACCTCGGAAGTGATGACAGTAGGCCATTATCCACTTGAGGAGACGGTGTTAGTGGGGGATCAGAACTCAGTTACCAGGCATCACAGAGGGCAGCCATGGTGAATTTGGCCTACTTTCTGGGAACACGGTGGGAAAAGAATAGTTTGAGACAGGTCAAGGGAAGAGTGTGTGGTGGAGCTGAGGGGGAGGAGCCTGTGGGAAGGTAGTCAGGGATGGAGAAAGGATTGTGGGTGATGGAAGGCTCTGCGATGCTAAGCATCAAGTGGTAGGGAAGTCGGTCGGTACCACCGTATCGAGGTTCTGCAGCACATGGACAGTATGACTTTGACAACAGTTGCCAAACTCCTACCATGGGGGAGGTAGTACAGTGATACCATATGCCAGGTATGGCGGTTGGTGGCACAGTGGTGTTCTACACTTACATGAGACTATCACTTGACAGTATGCTCTCGCGAGCAGGAACTTTTGGTCTGCTGCTTGTTCTTTGTGGTTAGATTCTGTATTTGTCAACAGACCAGTGGACACATTGCACCAGTCCTACAACATCCTGGGCAGGCTCCATCCCTTTTCTTTTTTTAGCGTTCTGCTGTGGGACACAGGACACGTGAAAAAGAATATGAGTAACACACATAAGTTTCAAAGCACAGTTATAAAGCAAACAATATTTTGGTCATGTTTTCCACCTATCCGAGTGCTCCTCCTCTCCCAAGGTCCTGCCCTCCCAGGTCTTGTTTCTCGTGAAAATGTGGACAAGTAACTTTTTACCAGATTGCCCCTGTGCCTCTCAGTGCCGAATTCCGGGGCACCTGGGTGTTCTGTGGAGGCAGGAATAATATATGATCGTTCTTTAGGGGAAACAAAGGGGCTTATTGAACAAGTTGGTGAAAGATGAGTCTCCTGGTTGATGGTGATAAGAGAGGATCTTGTTTCTTGAAAGCTCTCTGGGTGTGAATGCACTTCTTTGCTTGCTTCATATCACTGGGGGATTTCCTATTTGCTCAACCAACAGGAGTGCTCTTTGCTAAGAAGTCCAGCTCCTACCATCCCAAATTCTGTTTTGGAAAAGGGCTGAAGCCCAGGGATCAAGCCATATTTAATGTAATTCTCTTGGCTGCTAAGAGTTTGAAGTATTTTATTCAGCAGGAAGTATCTGATTTTTTTGTTTTAGGCAATTTTACTTTTTCTCGTTGAGATGAGATGGGAAAAAAGTTTTTCTTTTATGGATAATCTTTTCAGGAACATTCAAATTTTGTTTTCCTTTTCGTCTTTCTGATTACAAATACAAAGTTTAACTAATGTAAAATATTGCAAAAGTGCAGATCTCAGAAAATGACAGTTCCCCATTATCCGCCTTCCTTGTCCCCTAGATAATTAGTAACTATAACTTGGTGGATATTCCTTTATTTGTCGATTGATTCTATTGATTGTGGTAATGGAGATTGAGCCTGGAGGTGTACTACCCCTGAGCTGCATTCCCAGCAGGCCTTTTAATTTTTTATTTTGTGACAAGGTCTCGAAGTTGCCCAGCCTGGCCTCGAATTTGTAATCTGCTTGTTTCAGCCTACTGAGTGGTTGGTATTACAAGTATGCATTACACTGTTCAGTTATTCCTTAAATTAGCACATATTATACTAATATAAATGCTGCTTATTTTTACAGAAAAATGTTAATTATACATACTTTTAACAGGTACAGTGTTTCATTAACATATAAAGGTCACCTTTCTACCCATACATACCTATAGATTTATGTCATTCAAAATTGTCCCATTGTTTTCTGTTTTATGGGAGAACTCTACTTTAACTGATGTTTAAGTGATACCTAATTAGGTTTTCTTGTGTGTTTTGCTTTTGCTCTAACCAGTAATATGGAGCACATTTTAAACTGCTAGGGTTGAGTGTGTTTTGGCTGAGGGGGTCACAAGTCTAAGTTTCTTGAGGAAGTGAAAAGCTGATTCTCCAAATCTCTTCCTGTCTTCTCCTGACAGCAGACAGACAGGAGCGGGAAAGAGCATTCCCGTGGCCCAGGGGCGTCCCCAGCATTTCCCCGAAGCAGCGGCCAGGCCTGTGTCCTGAAGCGCATTAGACCAAATGACATTGCCATTCTGTCTTGCTTTCCCGCTTCCGTCCTCCTCTCCGTCCCCTTCTTTCTACTCCTTCCTTTCTGTCGCTGACTTGGTGACCCACGACAACTTCCTCCCCAACTCTTCCTTCGTCTCCCAGTCACCTGCGGTGTCCAGGGCTCTGCTCACTTTCCCATCCCCCAGCGCGGCCTCCCACTGCCCCGACTTTGATCTCATTTTCACCCCTACTCGAATTTCCAGTTTCTCTAGATGGTGCCCTTGTTAGTATCTGCTGGCTTCCTCTGTAGTCTCCACTGTAAAGTGTATTAAATCTACTGCTTCCCCAACTCACTTGCCCTACTAGCCACTTAAAGGTGGTAAATAGAAGTCAAGCTTAACGCAGCTACCCCAGCAGCCTCTTTGCCCAATGTTACCTAGTACTTTCCTCACTCTCTGCTTACTGTTCAGTGAAAAGTACATTTCCTTTCCTGGCGAGGTGACTTCATTTTTTAGGAGAAACTGCTGATGTCTTGGGGTGAGTCCATGCTTTGGCTACGGTCTGACCTGGCTTCAAATCCAGGTTCTCGCTCAGTAGCAGCGTGGTCACAGTAGGTAATTTTATTCATATATGTTAGTGAAGATCAAGCCCAGGGTCTGCACATGCTATGCATTGAGCTATATCCACAGCCTATTTTTGAGCTTCATTTCCCTCCTTAGTAAAATGAGGCTTGTCCGTGTTGCAGGTAGGATTGTGCTGTGATGTGGAAGAAAATGTGTGTCCAATGCCTGGTACACGGTAAGTGAGCCAAAATGCTAGTTACTATTGTCATCATAGCTTGGCTTCTCTTTAGAAAATTTGTGAGTGTTCAGAAGATCTGTGTTACAAGGGACCAAAGAATCAAGGCATCCAAGGTCCCATTAGAGATGGATCCTATAATGTAAAATTTCAAGCATAAATATTTTGCCAACTAATGGTTCTCCTATTTCTGGCACTAGTAAATAAGTAGTAAAACAAAAATTTTGAATAAGAGTATAGATATTTCAGTGAAGACCCCTGTGCAAGAAATAACTTGTATTTTCTAAAGAATAGCTGTCCCCATTAACCCCAAATGGCTTTTAGAATCTGGGCTGGTTTGTTTTTCCTTCCTTGCTGAGGTTCAGCAAGTGTTTTGAGAGATGTTCTTTGTTGTTTAATTATTGACACAAACGTGTACCTACTGGGTCTCTAAGGGAAGACGCTTCCAATTAACTTGAGAGTTCGTTGAGGATGGCGGTGGCTTTCTGGCACCCTCACTATCAAATCTGTGTACCCTGGTTGCTTGCAGCGCACATGCCACGTGTTAGGGTTTCACGTTGAGTGTCCTGGAGTTACTTGGTTGGAGGTTTAGCCTTCTCTTCCTGGTTTCTGATGATAATCCCTTAAGCAGTTTTACTGACTACCTGGAGAAACGATAAGTAAATGAAATCGTGGAATTCCCATTGTCTTTGGGTGCCAGAAGAAAGCCAAGAACTTCGTTCCCTGAACGCCAAAGTAGTGAACTCCTCCAAGGTCTCACAGCTTATCAACAATAGCTACGAGTTGCTTCTGATCTCTTGAGCAGGTGACTCTTTAGGCCTCTGACAGCAGCTCTCTCAAACTTGGGGCTGGCTTGTCCTCCTCTGGTGTCAACCAGACAGTGAGTTTGTGAAGACTCCTGTCTCTCAAGAGAGCCCGCCTCACCAGAGGAGCCTCGAATCCCTATATGGAGGGGCATCCCATAAACCCTGGGAATAACTCACTGCCCTGCAGGGAGTATGCCTTCTGCTTGGGAGGTGCTGGCAAACTCCATGCATGTGGTTTACAAAGTTTGCTCCTGCTAATCCTTTTGGGGCAAGTCGGCTAGTGTGATCCCTTCCATTTCAAATGGAAGAAGGCTTTGTGAGTAAGGGAAATGACTTGCCCAGAGTATCCCAAAGTTATTAGCAGGTCTGGATTTGAATTTTCCCTTCAAAACCTTGAAACTCCAGCAACTTGGGAGCCTGAGGCAGGAGGATCAAGAGTTTGAGGTCAGCCTGGGCAACTTAGACCCGGTGTCCAAATAAAAATAGAAAGGGGCTGGGGATGTATCTCAGTGGTATAGCACTTGCTCAGCATGAGCGAGGCCCTGGGTTCAATCTCCAGGACCACAAAACAAACAGCAACATACTTGACACTCTTGCCTCCTTGCTGAACTTTACTAAGCCTCTCGGAGGTCGTGTGCTGATGTCTCAGAGGCAGGAGCTGTGAAAATCGGGTGGTCTGATGGGAGAGGAATTGGCAGTGGGCTCCTCCCTCCCTCCCTCCAGCCGGATGCTCCTTCTCAGGTGGCTGTTGGGAAGAGTGCTGGTGAGGGAGGGTCAGGAGGGTCTCTTGGCCCAACCTCGTAGACCATGTAACGTGAGCATGAGCATCAGGAAGGAGGCAGAACAACCGCAGTTCTATCTGCTCCTGTGGCAAGATGCCTGGAGCTTTGGCCTTCTGGCCTTTCCTGAGTTTCCCACTTAGGCCAGCTGGAGACAGACCCCAGTGTTAGTGCCTTGTCTTCCCATTCGAAACCACCATTTTTTTAACTTCATTTCCTCCCATTTTTTCCTTCCCCTGAACCAGGCAAGGAGGCTCTGGGACCAGCTGGGCCATGTGTGTCCTTTGCCATCTGCTCACTCCTCGGGCCGGGGCTTGGGTTTCGGCCAGTCTCCCACAGCTCTGCTCTGCGTCCCGGCTCTGCAGGCCTCAGTGGCCCTGAGCGGGTCCTTCCAGGGCCGGCACCCTGGCGCTGGCCCTGCTGCAGCCCCACAGGAGGCCAGCGTCCTCAGCAGGTCCCTCAGAGGCCACTGAGGGGACATGGAGCACTTCCTCGCCTGTGTGTGCTCTCTGGCACACACTTCACTCTGTTTCTTCCTCTGCTGCATATTTGTTTTTCGTGAGTTCACGGTCCCGATGGCTTCGGGAAGAATTGAGTGGAAAACCCAAGACTGGAGGCCGCTTACGTAGAAGAGTTCTCATTTCACTGTGTTAGAACACAGGGGACAATGGCGTTCGATACCTCGTGATGGAAATATTTCATATAATGAATCTGTCTGTATCCATCTTCTCACCCCATAAAGAATAACTGGCTAGAGTATTCCTTTATATTTCACAAGAAATAGTGTATAAAATAAATTCTCCTCTTGTGATGGGCCAGGATCTTTGGGCTGCTGCTCCCTCTTGATCCGCCTGTGCTGGGAGCAATAGTTCTTGCTAGATTTTTATTTCATTTTTTAAGAAGATTGACCATTTTTTATTAGTAGTTTGCAGTATGTAATGATTACATTCATCGTGAGGAGTTGGCACATGTACATAAGGGGTTTATTTTTTCTTAGAGACATCTTATTGACTGTCTTCTACCTGTCACTTCCTCTTCATCTCCTCTTTTTGCTTTCCTGAACTTTGGGTGTTTTTTGGTTTTATCGATTGCTTCTCAAAGCTCTCTTGGGCTGGTTAGTGGAGAAATCGGGGCCCCCCTTCCCTTCCACAGAGCCAACCAGTTCCAGGTATCCCTGCTGTCATCTGACCACAGAGCTGTTGTAAAAGACGCCTGCATTTTGGCGAGTTGCCGTAAATTAAGGGCAAGGGCCCCGAGGATGATCTCATTCAGGCGCCACTTCCTGAAAGGGGTGATCATGGAGCCAGGCTGGGCTGAGGGGTATCGTCTGAGGAGTATCGGTGGCCCTTCTTGGTCAGTCTCTATGTGCACAGAGGCCCCGTTTGTAGGTGAGTTTCTGGGGCGAAGTAGCATTACTATTTTGTTCACCAGGAAATAATACCAAGTTTCTCAATTTTCCCCTTAATGAAGAGCAAGGCCTTGGCCTCGGGCAGGGGTCGAGCATCCCAGCCTCCTGAAGGACGGGCGGGGGTGTAATGTGAGGAGCTGTCCCCTCACCCACGTGGCTTTCTGAGCCCTGCCCTGCCCAGCTAGTTAATTCTACAGGACCCGAAGCATAAGTGATAAGAGGGCCCGGGAGTTGTACCCTGTGGTGGAGAGCCACCTTAGTTGAGTCTGAGTGGCTACTAAATGCTTTTGCCCGCTGATTAAATTTTACTGAGCTCTCGCTGTGTGTGAGGTCCTAGGCCAGTGGACACAAAAAATACTCCCCAAGTCTTCTGATGTGGCACATGGCCTCTAGATCTTTGCTCCCTCTCTTTTTTTAATGATTTTCTCTAGCCTACAGAGAAGATCAGGCTTCTTTCACTGGATAAAGCTACCCCTCAGCCCTGCATCCCTGCCTGTCTAACCCTTTAAGCTTCCTTCCTCCTCCCAGTAAACATCTTGAAGGTTTGGGCTGAGCTTATTATTTTACTCTCATTTAATCCACTCCGTGTTGCCACTGGGCTTCTGCTGACTCTACTGAGGTCTGCAGTTGTGAATACCTAAAGATCTCTGGGAGCAACATTGTTGGTTGCTCCCTGCTTCTGGGAATTTTCCCCCTGAGATGTCCTGATGTGGTCATCCCCTGAGGAAGTGAAAGGCTTCCCAGAGTCCATCTTCAGCTCCTAATCGTGCCGTTCTTGGTGTTTTGCTGCCACCTGTTCTTGCAGTGACTCCAAATGTCTCCAGCCTTCCAGGCTTGGGCACCAGCCTCAGGCCAAGCATTTCCACCCTGACATCCCACAGACACCCCAGACTCCTCCTGGGTACGTTATGCATGTTCTTTCCCCATTCTTTACCTCTTCTGTCTCTCTCTCTCCCTTCCTCCTTTTCTTCCTTCCTTCCTACCTTCCTTCCTTCCTCTTCCTCTTCCTCTCTTTCCCCTTCCCCTTCCGTGGTGCTAAGGACAAAGCCCCAGGTATCCAATTTTTATTAGTTCCACAGGTACCCATTAAAGGCCACTTCCTCAGGGAAGCTTTCCATTGTGCCCGCTGCTAGGCAAGGCCTCTTTGTTAACATTGGCCTGGTACTTCCCTGTGGCACTCTGAAGGTTGTAAATTATTCATTATTTATAGTAATTCATTGGCTATTTGTCTTCTTCTCTGGACCGGAAGAGCACCAAGAGGAAAGAGCTTCTCCCTTGCCTGTTACATCCCCAACACTTCATACCACAAAGAGTAAAGGGCTTGATGAGTATTTTTGTCCCACTGAACTCATCACTATGCCTGTAAACTTCCTCCTTTCTTGTAAGCACCACCCTGGTTGATAGAATCACCATCCATTTAGTCACCCAAGGTGAAAACATTCTTGACTCTTCTCTTCCTCTTATTGCCATTTCCACTCACCTACCAGTATCCTAAATAGTTCTGTAACCTGACCTTTCCTCACCATCTTGGCTACCAAAACTCTAGTTCATGTACATATCATCTCTCGTCTCAATTACTGCAGTAACATCTTAATCGTTTTCCTACACTCTCGTCCCTTCCCATTTTAAATCGCTCTCTCTATCCACCTGCTAAAGGGCCATTTCCCAATGCAGATCTACCTATCGAGAATCCTTCACTGACTGCGCATTAGTCAAGTTCCTTGGCGTGGCATTGAAGGGCCCACCATAAGTGTGTCTCTCCCGCTTCCTGTCCCTCAGCAGGTTGCTTATGGCTTCTGTGAACTCAGGCTGTTCCTTCTTTCCATGCTTTTCTTCAGCGTTCCCTTCGCACAGAATGCCCTTGCCTGCCTCCTCTTTTCCGGCTCTCCCAAGTGCACGCTACTGTTTCTTCTTAAAGGCTCCGCTGTGATCTTGCCACCTCTTGCAGAAGGGCTTCTGGAAGCAGTGACTGTTCCCGCAGGACCTCGGTATTTCTCTACCCTTGTTCTCATTGTGTGCTGTTAGAGCCTAGTCTGTTTTTACAACTGTTTCAGATACACAGCTGTGAGCTGCTGCGGTCAGGGACAGCCCTCCTAGTAGCCTGCATGCCTGGTACACAGCATTCCTTTTAAAAGCTACAAATAATAGGACGGAGGGTCAGACTCAATACTAGTACTGATATTAATAGGTATCTGTTGCATTCTTTCCAGGGCCCAGGTGTTAATCCAGGCATTTAGATGTATGAAGACTTTAATATTTACAACCATTCCCTGAGATAGCTAGTGTTGCTATGTTTAGTTCACAGATAAAGAAACCAAGGCACGGAGAGGTTAAATTATTTTGTCCAAGATTATGCAGCTCAGAGACAGAACTGGGTTTTGAAACCAGCAGGCTCTTCCACAGTCCTGGCTCATAGTTCCTTCTTGTAACTGCCTTTCCACTATCCGAAGTGACACACCAGAACATTTAAAACTACACACCTCGCTTTCTTCTCTGTGTTGCTTCCTGAGTGTTGATAGGATTCTCTATCCCTGCAGGGTTAAAAGAATCTGAAAGTAGCTACCGGGACAAGCAGTGGGTGTTTCTGTATATTTCTATGGGAAGCAGTTTATTACTTGGGAAGTTGAACATGACATGCAGGTAGTCAGAACAGCCAGACTGGGGCCACCTTAGTTCTGTGTTTAAAACTTCTTGCACCCATGATGTCACAAAGACCGTATTTGACGATCAGATCCTTCACCTAGCACTCTGTTGAATGGGTTGGGAGCGTATCAAATTGGTTCTCACTGGCACCCCAGAAAACACTCTGACAGAAGAAAAAGGAAAGGGGAAGATTGCAGGAAGAATTATGGAATCACCGGGAAGGAAGCCATTAAAAAGAAGCTGAGTGTGGTGGCACACTCACGTAGTCCCAGCTACTGAGGAAGCTGAGGTGGGAGATGGCTTAAGCTCAGGACACCCCAGTGAGACCCTGTCTCGGGGTGGGGTCTGGGTCACTAAACTGCAGTTTACTGCACAGTTTCCACACTGACAGGCAACCTAAGGAATAGGAAGAAAACACAGAGTGTTGTTGATCTGTTATTTGGCTTTTTTCAAGAATTGGAATCTTCATTTGGGTGAGAAGGGCAGGGAAATGTCTTGGACCAGGCCATGGTGACGACACACCAGGGCTTGTGAGGGACCCTGGTGAGGGGCCTGAAACTTGAAGATGTTTGCCAATGTGCCTGTGTTGATGGAGTGGGGAAAAGGTGCTGTGAGGAAACTGAGCTGTTTGAAAAATAAGTCTGAGGTTGAATCAACTCGTTCTAAAATCCTGCTGGAGTTCTAAGGTGGGTTACCATGGAAGCCATCCACAGGTGTGCATGGACAGGGTCTAGGGAGGCTCTTATCCTGCTGTTGATGTGGGAGTCACTCACCCACATGATGTCCCCTCTCCTGCGACCTAAAGGCGGTGGGTCCTGTAAGCAGCCAGACACAGCATCAGGCCCTCAGTAGGCTCTGGATCAGCAAACCTTCTCCCTCCGCTCCTCACAGGCAAGGAAGCAGGGGTGGGGGGGCGCATTCTCTGTAAAGGGCTAGAGAGTAAATATTTTCAAGTTTATGGGCCACATACAGTCTCTGTTACATGTTCTTGTTTGTTTTATAGTCTTCTGGAAATGTAGAAAACACTCCTAGCTCATGCACCACACAAAAACAACAAAACGACCCAACTGTAGTTTCAGGCTCTGCCATGTAGAATGAATGATTTAGAGACCAGATTATGCCAGATTTTGAGTACTAGAGCCCTCATGGTGTGATGTGAGTTGATACTCTGGAAGAGATGTCTGCAGAATACAACATCACAGGTCAGCTCTGGAACTCAGGCCACAGAGGAGGGTTCTGCTTAATGAAAACAGGAAATGTCCTTATATTCCACTAAGGTGACTTCACACTGGTAATGGCTCTTGTTGCAGTGACTAAGATGGGAATCCCTGATGTTGGAGTTGGAGAAACAACGTGAGGAAGATTCCATTCAGGAGGTAAAAATTCGAAGTTCTGCTCTTAAAGAGGCCAAAAAACAGCCTGACATGGTGTGTGTGATTATAGTCTCAACTCTCAGGAGGCTGAGGCAGAGGATCAAGATTTTGCGGCCTGCCTTGGCAAATTTAGTGAGACTCTCTCAGGAAAAAAAAAAAAAAAAAAAAAAAAAAGAAATATTGTTTTGTTTTCATAAAAGTGGAGACAGAATTTCTGATTGTACAGTGGTACCTTGGTTCACAAAGTTAATTCTTTCCACAATTCTGTTCTCATGGTTTTTTTTGCAGAGACTAGGTAAATTTAAATTTTGCCGCAACACTTGATTTGTGTTAACTATACAGCAGGTTTTTTTACACATAATATTGAGAAGTAAAGGAGTAACAGGGCAAACCCATCCTTTGCCTAGCCCTCCACTCAAGTCTATGGGGAAATTGGGCTTAGGCTGTTTTCCTTTTCATGTAGATTTTTAAGTCTGTGGCTCACATCAGAAACCATGAGCAGATATGTACTTTGCAATTCCAAATTTTTTAGATTTAGAAATATACGGGGTTTGACAGTCATACATGTTATCATTTTTGTAGCAAGATTCATGAATATTTACACAAGTGGAAGATAAATAAAGATTACAGCTTAGCAAGGCTCCAGTTGAGGGCAGATCTTGTCACTAAAAAGATGAAAAGAACCTTTCTGCTTTTAGAGCATCGAGAATTTGAGAATTGTTGCAGGTAAGAGACTGGAGGCATGTGAGGGCAAAGGATGTACCCACAGTGCCTAGCATAATGGAAGCACATAGTAGGTACTCAATGAAAGTCAGTTGCTTTTTATTAATACAAATGTGATAATCTAGGTCGAGTGTTATGTGGATATTAAATAACCTTTATTTACCTTTTCATTTTTCTAATTTAATGTTATATTTTTTAAATGCTGAAACTCCTCATTAGCTGTAACAAGATCAAATCTACCTCATAGGTTGGAGAACAGTAATAAGGTAAAGACAGATGGGCTCTGGTGTGTTAGTGGGAGATGGACTAGCTAACTTGTGGAGGTGTCTCGCAATTTTCTAATTTTGTAACTGTACTTTGTACAGTAATTGACTTAGCAGTATTGACGAAAATTGAATATCTGAGCCAGTTTATTGTGCCCTACTCCCAACTGCTTATTTAAGCCTTGAAGTGAAAATGACCAAATTTTGTAATAACGGTGTTGAAAACAGTACCCTTTGCAGGAGAAGAATGGTGAGGTCATTCTCTTGGAACATCTGGCCAGTTCCCTTCACAGGCCAGAGTCTCATTAGGAGGCTGCTGGTAGAAATGAGAGGAATGGGCGCGTTGTTAACAACAGGAAAGACAATGAAGATGCACCCTAACCACTGAACTAGAAGGTGTGTTTTTCAATGGGACCCACGATAAAAAGCTAAAGCAATTTGGATCATGATGTGAAAAAGCAAAAGTGTGTGCCTATCATCAGATTTCTACCTTTGTTGAACATAAAATCAGAGGAACCATTACTGTTTGGTTGTTTTGTTTTAAAAGTAGATTTAAATGGCAGTGAAGGAATGAAAGCAAAACATAAAACTTAGAATGTGATGCCTGCAAGTCACTAGAAGAGATTATCCAAGAGAGTCACGGACTCCTCTGTCGTCAGAAGGCAAGTTAGAGCGACCTTGGGTGATTGATCAGTCTAACTCTGAGGACGCAGATGAGAGGAGGGAAGCACTCGGCCCGGCAGGCCACAGACTGAGGAGGAAGCGGAGGTGAGGAGCGTCTCCCTCCCTCGCTCGCCCTAAGACCGCTTCTGACACATATTAGGCTTGCTTTAAACAGGCCTTAAATGTAAATGGTCTATATAGTACCTGAATATACTCAGTTATATCATCTCCCTGCCATTGTCTTATTGTAATTCCCTGAAGGCAGGAGATGCTCGCTGTCTTTGCCCACAGTATGTGGCCAGGAGCCCCCAGGTGCTCAGTAGATCTTAGTGGAATCAGCTGCCACAACACAGGTGCGTATGTTTATCTGCCCTGCGCTTTCTCATCCTGCTGTGGATACCGAAGTCCTGTGCATTCAGCTGCCCTTGCAGGGAGCCTAAGTCCCACCTTTCTCTGATCCTACACAAGCTTTCAAAGCTGAGCGTTGTCTAACTAGTTTAACCAGCATGTTTTGCAAAGAACAAGGTCCTGTTAGCTTTGTACACACGGCCCGTATGGTATATATCCCAGTTTTGAGGGGCTCTGCACCTCCCTCTCCCTCTGTAACCCCTGATGTTTCTGACCTTTGCAAAGGCTTTGTGGAGAATGGAGTCCACTCCCTGCTCTGCTTCTGGGGCAGGGTGTTTAATTACTGTGTAGTCTTTGTTCTGTGGTTGAGATCAGGCTTCTCTGTGTAGGGAGAAGGGAATTCCAGTCATCCTGGTGCATTATAATCGGGTTACTTACCACAAGTCAGGAGTAACAGTTCTCTACTTTCACTCTGATCACAGGTGATACAGAGACGCAGTGTCTAGAGTTTCACTAGGTGCTTTAGGCTGTGGTTGCAACAGTGCTTCACAGTGGTGCTTTTCGATCTTTTAAAGAAGTCATTAAAATTTTTGTTTAAACGCCATGGTCTACCCACTGTGCATAGAATGTAAAGTGAGTTAAAAAAATACTGGTTCAAAATGCCTGTCCATGAAATATATTTAATAAATAACCTGCACACGTTAGAAATCAAAATGCTACATGTTAAGCGAGTCAAAAATGATTCGACTCAGCCAGGTGTCGTGGCGCACACCTGTGATCCCAGCGCTCGGGAGGCTGAGGCAGGAGGATCGCAGAGAGTTCAAGGCCAGCCTGTGCTACAAAGTGAGACCCCGTCTCAAAAAAACAAACAAAAATTTTGACTCAAAAATGCAGAGAGTGGAGGAGGCTGTGGCAGAGCCTACCATTTCAGTGTCAGAGACACGGAGAGACTTGTGATCCCTTAAACATGACGATTTCACATTGCCGAAGGCTGCTACTGCTCGGCAAGCCTGTAAGCTGGGTGGTCTGCTGTCTTCTAATGCTAGCGTCACAAAAGGTCCAGGGGACGACCTGTGTCTTGTCATCACTAGGATCCTAGAGTCTGGTGAAGAAGACATTTATGGGATGAATTACTCACTGTAGTCTAGTCAACGTTAGTCATTTCCTAGTTGATGAAGATGAGGAAAGCAGCAGGTATTGTAGTGAGTGCTAAGACCACAGCTTGTGAATAGGGTTGTAGCTTCCAAAGACACACAGCGGCTGGAGCCAGGCGGTCAGTCTGCTCCGGATCCCTGAGCTTCGTGTACGTTACCAACTGGCGTGCATGGAGTTATCAATCTTTTGGCGGGCTGAACAGCTACTTCTGTTCAAAGGCACAAACTTGTTAAGTGAATATTTTCCGATAAGGGTGTCCACATGCAGTGGGTGTAGCAAACTGTGTGAGGCACAAAGAGATAAGTAAGGGGAGCAGGCCAGTTCTGCCAGGCCCAGATAATGGAGTGGGGCTTAGGAGGAGTTCATTACCTATGCGCAGCCCGGCCTGGTTTGGTCATGGATTGCTTTAGGTTTTTCACTGCCCCGCATTTGGCTTGTTCTCCCTGACTGTCTGTTTAATAGGAGCTTGTCATGTGTAGTATTAGGGCAGCAGTTTTGAGGACACAGGACTCTGGGTCTTATTTCCAGTTGGGCTAGTGACATGAAACACTCAGGCCTTCTAGGAGCTTCCCATCCGTTTCTAAAGTAGCATCCTGTGGTCACAGAAGGAACAGGAGCCAGACAGTTTTCCCGACACTGAGATCAGGTAGAATCTCTGGAATGTGATTTGGACATGTTTTAGTATTTGGTTATTTTTGATAGAAATGGAGTGGGGAGTCAGGAATATAGTAAGTCTGACTTTTACAAATAAGAGGTATTTATGGGAAGCACTAGCATCTTTTTCATCTTTCTTCTCAGTTAAAGCCCTGCCAAGCATTAAGATGAATTCCTGGATTGTTAACAATGTTGAAGTTTATCATTAAAGGCAATTCATCCAAAAGTTATACCATCAGACCAGTGTCAGGCAGGTGTGAGTCACACTTCACCTTTGCTTCTCATGGTTGTGTGACCTCGGGCAAGCTCCTTAGCTTCTGCAGACTTCAGTTTCTGCACTTATCAAAAGGGGAAAATGGAAATCACACACAGGAGTGCATTTTTAATGAGAGGAGATGTGTATATTGGACACTTTGTATTGTACCTCGTGTGTACTACTTGTGATTATTGTCATTGTTTTTGGCAACAGTATTCTACACCTATTGTTAGAAATACAAATTCCTGTTTGTGTTGGGAATGGATCCCTTCCCACGTATGTAGGTAACTCACAGCTGAGGCATCCGTTGACTGACAACCAAGCATCACTGGAAAAATACAGATAGGGTGGGTTTTTGAGCACACCATTTTTATGTCATGCCTTCTGCTAAGCCACTGCGTGTTCATCGTAAGGATTCTGTTCTGTGCTGGAATATAGCATTTCAAGGATGGATTAGACGCCGTTATTGGATCTCACCTGCAGCCTTTGGGGGGCAGTTTTCTAAGGCCTGGCATACATCATTTTTATCACTAAAAGCAATCCAATCAAATATATTAAGTTGGCAGAAAGGAAATACACAAAGTTTCTAACAGTCCTGCCTAAACAAAGGCTCAATTGCAGCTCTGTTCTGGGGTGAGAGGCTGCTGCTGGTGGGTGCCTGTGGGGTTGACTCCAAAGAATAAGAAAGTTCTGCACGGAGCCTGAATGGTTTGGATCCTGTTCTTAATACTAAGCACAGGAGGCTGGCGTCGGTTCCTCCGAGGCTGCTGACCAGCCCAGCAACGCGTGCTGCCAAGGTGAGCCAGGTGGCATTCCCCTCACGCAGACCCACTCCTCTCAGAGCCCTGGGCCTCAGGTGGGCTTGACAGCGGTGGCCTCTGTCCCAAGAAGGCACCACCAGAGCAGGCCTGAAGCCTGAGCTAACTCGACACAGTGTCGCACCCATGCCTTACCTCCCAGCTTCAGGGGCTAAGAGTTGTGATGGAAATACAGAGCTGCGACCAAGCAGAAATGAGAAAGTCAGGAAGATACTGCTTTTGCTGGAAAGAATGTGTCAAACATTAAAATACAGCTTTCTCCCCTTGGAGTAAGAACATCCATCTGCCTATGCTGGAGGGAAGGAAGCGGACAGCAACATGACAATCTTGAGTGGTGTGTGTGGCCACTCTGCATCCTTGCCCTGAGCATCTCCCCCATGGGCGTGTCTCGGGCATCATGGTGGGGAGATGGGTGCCCCCGATGTCTGTTGCGGGCACAGTAAAAGCCTTGAGCAGTGCAAATTAAATCCCTCTTGTTCAACTAGAAATCTGTCATCCCATTTAAGGGCTGCACGCAGATACAAGGTAGGGCAAGTCAGCCAGTATTGTGAGGTGCTGTGAGAATATTGGATAACATATTTCTAATGATAAAAAAAAAAAAGAAGTCTCTGCTTCTCTACATCCTCTTTTAAGTGCCATAAGCAGAGAAGGGAATAGTTCCTGTTTTGTAACTGGAGAAACTGAGGCACAAAGAGGGGCTAACGATTTATTCTTCTGAGACCTAGACCACTGTTAGTAGCCCACATGTATTCGGGACTTTCGTGCCTGGCATTCTGTCAAGGGCTCAAAATACATTATCTCATTTGATTCAAAGAGTAGTGGTGATGACTATTACGAACTCAGCTTTATAGATGAAGAAATAGAGGCCTAAAGAGTTTAAATAAGTAGACTACGACCACACAGCTAAGTGGCTAAGTCCAGAGCTGTCCCCAGGCAATCTAACGCCAGATGTGCCTGACCACTGCACAGCACTGCCTGATTTGCTTCCCTAGATCAAAGTCACCTTAGTGTACCATGTCTTGCACTAAATCCCTTGCATGCCACCCTCTGGCTCTTTTGTGGAAACTGGCTCAAGCTCTTACTAAAGGAAGGAATGTTGCTACCATGTACTAGGGAACGTTGGGTGTGGCGAGTCTTGTGGAGTTGCTTGTGGACTATTTTCGTAGTGACTGCTCACTTCTCTGTACCTTTCAAATGACCTACCCTGGCTCCTGTGTCCACTACTCTGGCCATACACACACGCCTTCCCCGGAATGGCTGGCACGCAGAGGCTCTTGCTGCCCCTCACACCACACAAGCTATTTGGAATCAGGCTGCTGTAAGGGAGGAATATGATCACAGTTACTTTGAGAGCAACTCAATCCGATTACCGGTGAGGCGCTGAGCTCCAGTGGGAGCTTCCAGGTAGCCCATTTGCAGTGCTCAGAATTAGGGGTACCCTTGTCCCGGCTGCGTTCAGATGATAACATTTGCCGCGCTCTTTAATAGATACAAGGAGAGCGCTATCAGACCACAGCACCTGGGGAAACCTTCTGCGGAAACCTTCTTCTAGTTCCGTGCACTGGGGTTTCCCACTACAGCTCCCGGGAGGGGAGCTGGGGGACTGGATAGAGACGTTTTCCTTCCCACTCCACCTCTTGTCTCTTCTGGGAATGTTACGTCACCTTGCTGGCTGTGACAGTTGTGGGAAAAGATACTTGGTGATCCTTGCAAGAAATGTAGCTCTGCTGTTGGCCAGAGAGCAGGCGTGTTTGTGTTCTAAAATCCCAGCGTGTGGATTAGCTGTGGCCATGACGGGCTTCTTGGGCCTCCCAGCGAAGATCATCTTTCTTTCCTGTTGCCCTTCTTGATATTCTTGTTGCCTGGTGTTGAGCTAGATGTGGAAGAATTCATCTCGGATGATTGGGAATCTGTTTATAACCTCCCTGCTCCTTTGATCTCCGCATCCCTTCCTGCAGAGGGCCTGGGTCAGGCCGGGCTGACCGGCGCTGACTGCTGTGGCTGAGGGCGGGGCCCCAAGCCAGACTGCCTGGGTCTGGGTCCTGGCTCCGTGGCTTACAGGCTGAGAGAGCGGTGCAAGTCCCTGAGCCCTCTAAGCCTCAGTTTCCTGACCCAGCAAATGGGGATCATTCATGGCTGCAAAGCCCAGTGCCTGGCGCAAGGGCAGCTTCAGTGAACATTTGATGGCAACAGCTGCGTAGCTGGAGAACTCCGCTCCATGTTAGCCGGGTGAGGAAACCAGAGCGCAGAGAGGAGGCGGTAGTTTCCCCGCCTGTGGCAGTGAGGCGTGTTTAAGCCACTCACTTGACTGGATGCTCCATGAGGACAGGGACAGAGCTGCTTCTGGGCACGTGTACGGCACCCACTCAGGAACCACTGAATCACTGTTCACGATGGTACTGAGATTGACCCCAGGGCTGTAACCCTGAGCCACATCCCCAGTCCTTTTTAAAAAATTAGTCTTATTTTGAGACAGGGTCTCGCTAAGTCTCTATGTTGCCCAGGCTGGGCACAAACGTGCAGTCCTCCTGCCTCAGCCCCCTCTGTGCTGGGATTACAGGCGTGTGCCAAAGCACCTGATTCTCGTGTTGTTTTTTCTGTTAGCGGCAGGCAAGAAAGGATGGCGATAGCAGCACAGTGTGCAGGCTGTAGTCAGCACCCTCCTGGCACTGTGGTCTCTTCCCAGGAAGGACTGTTCTGCTGTGCTCCTTCGTTTAGCCTGCTGTTTGCCTTGCAGCCAGGCTGCAAAAGCGAGGGACTCAGGATGCGTGCACCCAGGGCGTGAAGGAATGGTGCCGGAAGGACTCTGGCTGCAGCTTGGCCGACCAAGTCCTGTGAATGAGCCCTCCTTCGTGTCGAAAGGGAGCCCCCTGGAAGAGCCGTGGGGTTCTTTTGGGGAGCTGGTTCTTTCTGAGAGTGAGTACAGCTTTCTGAATTTGCACTACAAGGTCTGGGTTGCATCCTAAACTATTTCACGTTGAGGACCATGGATTTGGGGCAGGCAGTATAATCCTGGTGACTATCAAGGCTTTTGCTTTTTTAATGTGTAAAAGATGTTTTGGACCTTTAAAGCATGAAACTAAACCCTCCACTCTGCTGGCTCTTGCTTCCATATGCAGGAAAGTATCTAATAAGCGCATTAGTTTTCTGGAATAGTGTCAATGCCCAAAGACAAGGAGCGCCCGACTCCCTTGGAATTCCCCAGCTGAAGGAGCACCGCTAGTAGTCTCCTTCTGCGCCATGAGGAGAAAGGAAGAATGGGGCACAGACTGAGCTCTCAGGAGAACTGAGTTCAAGCCCTGGCTCTGCCACCCGGGTTGTGGGCAAGAAACTTGATCTCCAGCTCTTCCTTTAACTGCAGTTGGGATTAATATTACACCTTAATTGTCTCCCAGCGGGGTAAAAAGAATTACATAAAAAACTTTCAGATAACCATTGTTTATATTGAACAGTAAAAGTCATCGCTCCCTCTTCTCAAATGTCCCTTCTCATGAAGATTTCTCTGGTTTTTCAAGCTTTAAAAATTCTTTCCTACCCAGGAATGATGGTGCATTCTGGGAGACTGAGGCAGGAGGATTGCAAGTTTGAGCCCAAGCCCAGCCTGGGCAACTAAGAAAGACCCTGTGTCAAAAAAAAAAAAAATTTTTTTTTTAAAGGGCCCAGGATATAGTTCAGTGCAGAGACCCTCGATTCAATCCTCAGTACTGGAAAAAAATATCTTTCTGCTTTGGAAATCCCAGGGCACCTATGTATGCCTCCCTTTTGATGTTTTCATATTTCTTTCTTATTCTGTCTTTATACTGTGTTAGGCACCTGAGAACAGAACTCATGTTTATACCATATTCATATCCTTCATTATAGAACCTTGCCTGAGAAAATTCTCTCATTACTTAAAAATATTTAAATGTCATTTTTTTGTTTTTAGACAAGGCCTTGCTATATAATTTAGGCTGGTCTTTTTTTTTTTCTTTTTAAATTTTATTTTATTTTAATGGTACATTTTAGATGTACATAGTGATAACATGCATCATAGGGGATTTGTACCTGTACATCATATATCTTGTTGCTTCTTTTTTCCCATTCCCCCCTCTCCCTTCACCCTGTTTAGGCTGGTCTTGAACTCACTACATAGCCTGGGCTGGCCTCAACTTGCGGCAGTCATCCTGCCTCAGCCTCCCAAGTGCTGGTATTACAGGTGGTATGCCACCACGCCTGACTGAGAAATGAATAGTAATAATTATGCTACATTATTTTTACTAGGGCAGTTAATAACAATGGGCCTACCAGGTAGTAGATGCTCTATACATATACTTTTAGTCTTTTTATTTGTGTTTTTAATTTTATCATTTCATTTTTATTGGCATTTAACTTACATATAGTAATAGTCACTCTTTTAAGTGTACATTTTTATAGCTTTTGATGCATATGTGTAGTTATTTGTGTATATATGGCAGTACCCCACCATGATCTTGCCTAGATTTCCCTCATGCTTTTTTGTTGACAAACCCTTTCCCAAACCCTGAGCCTGGGCAACTACTGGTTTTTCTGCTTTTTTAAATTAATTAATTTATTTTTTTACTTAGCATAATGGACTTGTGACTCATCTGTGTTCTGTGTATTTCAGTTCTTATATTTTTGTCACTGAGTCATTGCTCTTCCATTTTGTGGATGTATGAGTTGGTTTAACCATTCACCAGTGAACATTTAGATCGCTTCTAATTTTTGGTCAGAATAAGTAAAGCCACTATAAATATTTACATGGAGGTTTTTGTGTAAACATAAAATTTCCTTTATCTTGGGTGAATACCTAGGACTAAGATTGCTAAGTCATATGGTAAATGCATATTTAATTTTGCGAGAAACTGCCGAATGGTTTCCAAAGTGGCTGTACTACTTTGCATCCTCATAAACAGTGCTCAGGAGTTCATTTCTCCGCATCTTGGTCAGTACTCGTTATTGTCAGATTTTTTTGAGCTGTCCTAATAGATGTATACTGCTAGTGCATTGTGGTTTTAACTTGCATTTTCCTAATGCTAAATGAAACTGAGCATCTTTTCATGTGTTCGTTTGCCTTTCGTATATCTTTTTTGGCGAAGCATTGGTGTAAATCTTTTGCTTATTTTCCGCTGAGGTTTTGTTTTGTTATTAATGAGTGTTGAGAGTTGTTTATGTACTCTGAATACAAGCTCTTTACCAGACCACATGTTTTGCGAACATTTCACCCCAGTCTACTGCTCATGTTTTCATTCTCTCAGCAATGTCTTTTGAAGAGCAGATGTTTTTTATTTTGGTGTTCAAATTTATCAGTTTTTTTTCTTTTGCAATATCTGATCTTTTATTGTACTTTTGGTGATATGTCGAAAATATTTTACTTAACCCAATGTCACAAAGATCCTTTCCTTTTTTAATAGCATTTTTATAATTATAGTCGATTCAAGTTCATTTTTGTAGATAGAATAAGTATGGGTCAAGTGTCACCGTTTTGGATATGGATATCCAGTTGCTCCATCACTTAAAGGTTTAAAAAAAACTATCCTTGGGGCTGGGGATTTAGCTCAGTGATTAGAGCGCTTGCCTTGTAAGCACAAGGGCCTGAGTTTGATCCCCAGCACCACAAAAAACAAAAAACAGAACAAAAAAAACTATCCTTTCTCCAGTAAGTGGCTTTCACACCTTTATCAGAAATCAGTTGATCATAGATTCTGATCTGCTGCTGGACTCTTCATTGATATGTATATCTGTCCTTTTGCCATACTTTACTATCTTGATAGTGATTGTGGTTCTTTGGTAAATTTTGTTGTTTTTTTGTTTTTTGCTGCTGGAGATCAAACTCAGGGCCTTGCACTTGCTAGGCAAGCACTCTACCACTGAGCTAAATCCCCAGCCCCTCTCTGGTAAGTTTTGAAATCAGGTTAACATGAGTCCTACTGTTTTGTTCTTCTTTTAAAAATGGTTTTGGCTACTCTTGTTTTTTTGGGTTTTTTTTTTAACTTTCTGTAGAAATTTTTAAATCTACTTATTAATTTCTAACAAAAAGTCTCTCCAGGATTTTGGTTATTATTGTATTGAATTTATAGATCAGGCTGGGGAGATTTGACATCATAACAGTATTGGATCTTACAATCTCTAGGCATGGTATATGTCTCTATTTAGCTCTTTGATTTATTTCACGAATGTTCTAAAGTTTTCATCCTTTAGATCTTGCACGTATTTTGATATCCTCATAGCTAAGTACTCAATGGGTTTTGAAGGTGCTGTAGTTCAGTAAATATTTGTTGAATTCATGAATAAACAGTGTCAACCTACTTATGAGTACTTGTCTTGATTCTGTAATCAGGTATGTGGAAGATGCTAGAGTAGATTGGAATATTCATCAGACCTCTGGACACATCAGCAGAGAGGCTGAGAAGTCTGAGTATAACTCTAAAAAGCGGAAAATCTGGGCTACATTCTGACACCTTCCCTGGCACATTCTTTAATCGTTGAAGCCTTCCTTCCTGACCGGCGTCTCCTTCCTAGCACAAGATGTACAATGAGAAGCCAGAGCGGGCTTTCTCTGTGGAGCCCATAGATAGTTGTATGATTTAAGGTGCTGAGTAGCCCATCTGACCAAACATTCTCACTCTTAGCCTGGTTTGGCTCCACATCTACCTCTTTTGCCCCTCCTCTGAGTCCTTTGAGTACAGGATTATATTTCCATAAGGCCTTATTCAGATGTGCTTCACACGGGAATGTAGGCGTTATATCTATTCCATCCAGTTAACATGTGCTAACTGAACACGGACCACATGCAAGACACTTTCAGGCCTTCAAAGTGAAAAAACGGCACCTTTCCGTATGAGGAAATTGCAATGATAGAGAATTGGGCTGTCAGAGTCGATTTTGTTTGCGTGTGGGGCTGGCTGGTCGGTCTGAGGAAACAATGTTGCTTGGCTTGTTCAGATCCGTGGAGGAAGCAGAAGTTGAGGTAGGTTAGGAGGAACGAGGAAGGTGAGGTGCGTGAGGAAGGGGTGAAAGGGAAAGAGAGTCACAGAAGAGCCAGCAGGGCAGTGACAATAAATTCCACTTACTATGTTCTTTCCTTTTTCCCTCCAGGGCATATTGATCAAACTCACAAACTTGACGCCAAGAGATAGTGTATATTATTTTCACTAACAGTACCTTGATCTGGGTGGTCATATGCCTTCTGGGGTAGGTGTTGAGCACACTAATTAGATGTGCTAACTGCTGTAAGGAAGAACTAAAGAACTGCAGCATCTTTGTTTCTTGCTCACCACAAGTAGTAATTTGGTGTGAATGGAGGGAAAAGCTTTGCTTCCTCGGTCACCCAGGAAATGAGCTTCATTGTGTTGTGGCCCACCCTCTAGGTTCTAAGAATTTAGGAGAAAGAGTAAGGGAATGCCTGGGAAGTTGTTTTTATAGCTAAGACCTTGAAATGGTGCCTGTCACTTGTGCTCATTCGGTCACACAGCCTCACTCGTGACTGAAAAATGTCTCTGAGCCACGTATGCAGAAAGAGCAGCATTTGAAACAGTGGTAGGTCAAGCAGTCTCTGCCATAGCAGCATAGGGAAACTGAGGTACAGGGTGGTCAGGGGACTTATAGAAGGATACACTACTAAGTATGGGAGGTAGGATTTCAATCTAAATCTTCTGTTTTGATGGGATGGGATAGTAATATCAGCAGTAACAATAATAATAATACCGTAGTACCTAACAGCAATGAGCATAGGCGTGCATTAAACGGGGGCCTGTGCGTAAAGGTCTTGGCAATGTCCAGGTTCCCTTCCTAGCCCCAGGGCCCCTAGTCCTACAGAGAGCAGGGATCCTTCAGGAGAACCATGGGCGGCATGAGCCCGTGCTGGGAGTCCCATCCGTGAGTCCCAGGGACGGAGGCCGAGTAGACAGGTGGCCGAGGGGCGCTGTCCTTGCAAGCCTGGGAAGTTGGGCACAGCAGGAACTGACTCTGCCGGGCCCAGGGGGGCCGTCCTCCCCTCTGCACAGGACGAGAGCCGTCCCTTCTGGTGCCTTCCTCTGTACCCCGGAGGGCGGCCCCACAGAGCCAGGCTCGGTGCCCTGGCTCAGGATGGCAAAATGTCCTTGTCAGCACCCGCTCCCTCTAGAGTCCTTGTGGCCTGAGCAGCTTTTAAAAGGTGAACTTTGATTATTATAAGAGCTCTAACATGAATGAATAACTGAATTGGCACCCACAACTTATATATTATTTACGGGTTAGACTTTTAAAATAGCTCTTTTCATTTGCATGGCAGAGATGTCGGGATAGAAGGTGTTCTGTGGCTGACATTTTTGTGGCGCAGGGTGGAATGGGGCTCCTTGTTGGGAAGAGTTGGGGTGAGAGGCGGGCATTCTCATCAGTCTTGTTGGGGAAGGTCCAGGTGGGGAGATGAGTCAGAGCCACTTGGAGGGGTCTCCAGATGTGGAGAAATTGGTAGGCGCTCGGGCCCCAAAGCCACTGCTCATCCCTTGCGCCACGTGGCCCCACAACAGAGGATGAGGTGGCTGAGCATGGATGGTGGGGGCAGCAGGGGCAATGGCAACAGCGTGGGGCATTGATGAAGAGGCCTTGGCACTACTGCCATATGTCACACTGCCAGTCCCCTTGCCACCTAGACCTCCAGACCTCCAAATAGTGGGTCGTCAGGATGAGCCACTCTTTTCCTCTTAAGGAGCAGCACTTTGCGTGTCTCAGTTCTCATCCGTTTACTCAGCAAATGGTTTTAGCCCCATTTCTGGTACCTGGCATTGCACTGGCCCTGTCCACATTGCTCTTCTCATCACCATCCACATCTGGCATTCTCCAGCTGCTTATGCCTGCCTGGGATGTTGCCTTTCTGCATTTCTCAGCCACTAATGAGCTCTTCATGTGGCTTGGTCATTCTGGGTTTCTTATCTGTAAATTACATGTTCATGTTTTGGGGCAACTTTGTCAAGAAGTTTGGCTTGGAAAGGGGGAGAGACTGGTACAGAGGAAGTTTGTCTGAGATGGGAAAGACTTGAGCATGTTAAAGTGAAGATGGAAGAGAGAACAGGCAGATATTCGCTTTTCTCCCAGGATTTGAGGGATGGGCGTAAGGGAGGACTATGAGGATCTGGCCTCTCCTAGCAGTGACGGTGAGGGCAGGGGAGGCCGTGAGACTGGGGCAGGGGGCGGGTGCATGGGCCACCTCTTCCTGAGTCCGTCCGGAGGTCCCATCCACTTTGGCTCTAGAGTCAGTGGCCGACTGTGGGGTTGGGCAGGAAGGGAAGGGTAACTGTGCTCAGATCTTCAAAAGCGCTCTGTATCGTGTTTCTGAATGTTGAAATTTGTATTTATTTTGAAGTGCAAGGGGAGAGGAGAGATGGCTATGTTTTGATGTGTGAAGCATGACACATAGAGTTGTGGAGGTCTAAGCCACAGTTGTGGGGTCCTCAACCAGCCCCTCTTGGTTGAGCAGAGTCAGCGTAAGGGAGCGCATGGCAGTTTTGTGTTAGCCTGTGTTTCTAGAAACTTAGAGGAGGGGGTGTGTTGTTACCAGTGTCTGTGTGGGGTCGGTTGTAGGGGCTGCCCATGTGCAGAGGTGGACAAGAACAGGCAGGAAGTGGTAAGGGGCCGAAGTAAGTGCGAAGTTTTAGGACCTAAAGGAATGACGAGTAGAAGATGCTTTCCAAAGACAGAAAGGCAAGCCTCAGTGATGGATAGGTACTGAATGAACACTCAGGGTATGTGAATGGGATACTGAAGGAGTGCTTGGGTCAAGGAGTGTGGTGGGAAAGGGGTATAAAGAGTCTCCAGTGTTTGAGATTAGGTCATTAGGAGGATAATACTAACTGAGCACCTACCGTGTCCCAGACACATCACTATAGGCCCTGGGATGCAACAATGAATAAGAAACGTGGCCACTGCCTACAAGGAGCCTGCAATCTAGGAGAGGAGGTGGAGGTTAAATTGACAGACATATGAATAAGTACGGCTATGATAGTGGCGTGGAGTTGATCAGATTGCTAACACCGAGGATAGCAGAGAGATTTACCTGGGATAGAGCCTCTTGGGAGGACTTCAACAAGGAAGAGGTGTCTAAGGAGAGACCTTAGGGAAGGAGCCAGGCATGTGCAGATGTTCCAGGATGCGCCCCAGGCAGAGGGCATGGGGCACACAGGAACCCTGATCCAGGGAGGATGTGGCAAGAACCAGAGGAAGGCTTGCAGGTTGCTTATCATGAAGATGGGGAGTTCGAGCCGGAAGGAAGGCAGAAACCAGGCTGTGCCAGGTGACGGGGCCATGGTAAGGGGTTGACTTTTATTTTAAGTTCTACCCTCCCCCAGGGCAGTGATGGCAAACCTTTTAGAAACCGGCGCCCAAACTGCAAACCAAAACCCATTTATTGATCACAAAGTGCCAACACTGCAATTAAACCTGAATACTGAGGTTTTAGTTGAGAAAAAAACGACTCATACATTAACATCTTTTGTCTTAAAAACACATTAAAAGAGCTTTCAATGATACAAACAGCTTTTTATTAAAAGGTAAAAGTTTGCATTTGGCATGCTTTTGCACAATTAATGTGATCTTTGCTGTTGTATGCATGCCGATAATTTGTCAAACCTCAGCTGGGGCAATTTAGCTTGCGTGCTGACAGAGAAGGCTCTGCGTCCCTGCTGCAGCACGCGTGCCATTGATTCGCCACCACTGCCCTGGGGCATATGTTTTCACACAATTGCAGTGACCCATGGTCACTATGGCCTGACTATATTAAATGGAAAATTTCAGAACCAAACAGTTCCTAAGTTTTAAATTGTGTATCATTCTGAATACTGTAGAGTATTGAAATCTTGCATCTTCCTGCTCCATCCACCCTGGGTGTAAATTATCCTTTGTCCCACGTATCCACAGTGTATATGCTGCTCTCACTTCGTAGCCCTCTCAGTGTCACTGCGATGATGTCACAGTACTTGTGCTCAGGAAACTCTTAGTTTACTTAATGATGGTTCTAAAGTACAAGGCCAGAGACATTGGCAATTTTATTGTAGAATATTGTTATAATAATTCTGCTGTTGTTAGTTTTGTTTTTTATTAGTGTACCTGACTTACAAATTATACTTTATCATAGATGTGTAGGTATAGGGAAAAAAAACCGTATAGAAGGTTTGACACTGTGTGCAATTTCAAGCATTCACTGGAAATCTTAGAACACATCCTTTGGTTAAGGAAGTGTCTCTATTTTATAAATTGATCATTAAATGTAATTTTTTTTTGCAGTGCTTGGGATTGAACCCAGGGCATTTGCATTGAGCTACATTCCCAGGCCTTTTAAAATTATTTTGTGGCAGGGTCTTGCTAAGTCAGTAAGTTCTCTGACTGGGCTCAAACATGTGACCTTCCTGCCTCACCCTCCGGAGCGCCAGGATTATAAGTGTACACCACCATACCGGGCGTTAAACGTAAACTGTATCAAAACTCTTGTTACTTAACTTTCCAAGCATGTGTAAAAGTAGAGAGGACAGCATCACGAGCTCGCCACACGTAGATCACCCCGAGTTAGTCACTCAGGCTTCCCACTTGTTTCGTCTGCTTTCTGCTTTGTGGAAGCAAATTTAAACAGACTCCATATATTGTGACACATCTACCCCTGCACCCTTGAGCATTACTAAAATGCAATATGTTCATTTTTCTTATGTGCCTGTAATGGTGTTATCACACCTCACACAGTTTTAATTCCCCGTTATCATCTATCATTGAGTCTATAACTCAGAGATTCCCGATTGCCTCGAAAGTGTGTTTTGGTGGTTGATTCAAGATCAAGAAAGGTACATTATGCTTGGATATTGTATCTTCTAATTCCCTTCCAATCTACAGCAGTCCCTGCTCTGCCCCTCCTTCTTTTGTGTGTGTGTGTGTGTGTGTGTGTGTGTGTGTGTGTCTGTTTTAATGTCATTCATTTATTGGAGAAAGTGAATTGGTTCTGGGTTTGTCTGCTTCTTCATTTACTTTCCCTTGATGTCCCATAATTCCTGAAAATGGGAAGTTACCTCTAAGGACTTGACTGTGTTGGGTTTTGACACTTTGGGCAAGAACATCGCAGATCACAATGTCCTTTGTGTTACGTCACATCAGGAGACATGAATGTCTCCTTGTCCTGTTCTTGGGGATACTAACATTCGTCAGGGAATTTGGAGGCTGAGAACTGTATCCCTCCATTGCCAAGTTTTTGATCTTTTCTGAACCAGTTATTTCACTAGAAATAGTTGATGGTTATTTCAGTTATTATCGCCGCCCACTCTTGCCCACTTCCCACACTGAGCCCTCTGTACAACCTTGAGCTGTTACTACTTCCCTCGGGGGTCCTCAGAGAAGAGAGAGTTTGCTGTGGGTTTGGGGGAGATGTCCTCCTACCAAAACAGAAATCGGGCCCTTAGCTTTTCCATTCCACTACTGTACAATGTTACTTACTCTGAAAGAGGAGGCCAGTGTTTATCTCGAAAGAACTGAGTCAGGAGAGAGAAGAGGAGGTAGAACTGGACAGTAATAGCTTCTGTAAATGTAAATATTGACTCGGGAATTCCAGTAGAATATAATCTTTGAAAACGGTGTGCAAACTGATAGTCCTTTATCCAGAATGCCTGGGACCAGAAGTGTTTTGAATTTGAGATTGTTTCTCCCAGATTTTAGGGTGTTCGCATATACCTACTGAGGTATCTTGGCGATTGGACCCATGTCTAAACATGAAATTCACTTATGTTTCATACATACCTTATATGATATAGCCTGAAGGTAATTTTAGACAGTAGTTTTGGTGAACTTGAGTTTTGATTGTGAGCCATCGTGTGAGGTCAGGTGCAGAATTTTCCATTTGTGGTGTCATGTTAGCACTCAAAAACTTTCAGATTTTGGAGCATTCTAGATTTGGAGGGGCGTTGCTGGGGCTCAAACTCAGGGCCTTGCATTTGCTAGGCAAGTGCTCTTACCACTGAGCTACATCCCAGCCCCACATTTCAGATTTTGGATTGTCAGATCAGGGATGCTCAACCCTAATGATAGGAGTATCATCTTTTCTCTTGTCTTTAATCGTTCCCAGTGGACATTTGGTTCTGAGCTGGGTGTGAGGTGCTGATAGATGCTGGTGTTAAGACAGAGGGCTGATGAGCCAGCCCCTGTGTCAGGGCTGAGCCGCACCTGTTCCCAGCCAAATCCCCGTAAGAGCTGTCAGAGCCGCACTCCCACCCACCCACCCTATTCCAGCAGCTGCGGCGTAACTGGAGTCTGTTCTTAGTGGATTTTTTCCATGATGAGGGTGGACAGGTTGTGACATGTGGATCTGAAGCCTCTGACTAGCAACAGAAACTGGAGCAGACAGGTCTGGGAAAGTCCTCTCTAACCACAGTGGGCATGGATGACCAGGATATTGCAAATGTGCAGGGATTTATGGTGGCAACCACAGTCAGAAATCTCTAGGGCTTTTAAGGGCCCTAGACAACACCCTGTTACTGACAGGACTGGTAGCCAGGTGGAGTCAGAATGGGACCCATATAGTGTGGAAAAGCGCAGTGCACTCTGCTGAGGAGGAATAGCTTGTCTAGGAATGGACTGGTGGTCTCCAGCTACTGCGAAGGCCACTCACAGGTAGCATTCTTACCTGAAACCCATGTTCAGCTGTCCTGAGAGCTGTGTGCTTGGTGTTAGCTGTATTGGAATTGGGCTGTAATTCCTAGGTGGAGAAGTCTGGTAGGTGGATGGAGGCAGACTAGAGCTTGGGATGGGGAAGAGGTTAGGGTTGCAGACAGATTTGAAGTACTACATTGTGACGGCATCTCACTGGTTCTTGTTCTGTTTTAGCAAATATTTATTTATATATATGACTGTTCTTTAAATGTCTGGGAATTTGTGTTGAGATTATGATCCGAGGAAGTGGAAGGATGGTCTCTTACTGGTGGTGTATTGGCAGAAAAGTTGCCGGGGGAACCTCAGGATTTAAACTCCTGACCTGGGTTGCTAAAAAAGCAGGTTAGAGGTAGTATCTTAAACAGGACTAACTAGAAGTCAAGTCAGGAGGCAAAGCTTACAGAAGGTAAGTTAGAAAGTAAACACACAGTGGGTCTAGGTTCTGTTCAGGGAAGTCAGTGTCCAAGTGGTTGCATACAACTACAATCTCAGCCCCACCGAGGAAGAGAGGATCTCCTTGGATGGCCCCCATTTCCCAAGGCTGAAGGAGACAGGTGCTTTGCTGCTTCTCACTTTCCTGGGGCCCAGAGAAGAGGAGGGATGCTGCTTACCCCATCAGAGTGCTGGGAAGGGAGACAGGAGTGTCCGTTCTGCTTAGTGCTGTGGGAAGGCTGCCGTGAGACCCAGTTTGGCCTGGCCAGGAGAGCGCTGTGGCCACTCCCACTTCTCAGTGCCTTACAGCCCCAGCGATTAGCTGAGTGTAGAGCGTGAAGCTGATATTCTGAGCCAAATGCTCCATCTAGCAGCAGATGGGTTCCCAGGATGCATGGGAGGGTGGGGCTATGAGTTGCATCAATCATGTTTTGAAATCGCTGTATGAAATAGACATCCCTCTGGGAGTGGGCTCTGTGTAAGCTGATGAGCTCAGTTCTGAGCTATGTATGGGCAAGTTTCTAGGGCCTCTTCCTACCTAAAATATAACCTAGGGACTCACTGGGGAGGTCACCTCTGAAGATGGGACTGCCCAGATGGTAGTCAGGCAGGCGATGGATGGGGCAGGTGGCTTGTCCTGTGGGTGGAGTCACACAGACCAGGAAAGGTCCACCTATCCTTTGACCAGGGGTCTGGTGCTGAAGAGGAGGCCTTCCTGGGGCCTGAAGGTGAATTGGGGAATGATGGACAAGGAACTACTTCATATGCCGCTTTTTTTCCTGGGTTCACTGGTAGGAACGTGAGGTCTAATTTTAGCCACGTACCTACTTGTGGTCCTCCATGAGTCACAGAGGCCACTCCAGATGCACAAATGACTTATAGCCTTAAAAGTGTGGCCAGGTCATCTCACCTCCAAGTCCCTCAGGTATCAACCTGGTTGTCATTCCTGTGGCTCCTCATTTGATTAGGTTCCCCGTCTGAATTCCCAACATACACTATTCTTTTTAGTCATAGTGGTGTCTTTATAGTTGAGCTTTTAAAGAATCATTGAGACGGTGATAGAAATAGCCGTGAGTGACAGGGAGAATGGGTTGAACTTGGTTTCAGGCCTGGCATGGGGCTTTTCTTTTCAGAATAACCATCTGTAGCTTTTCTGTTGTCTTCCTTTCTGCCTCTCACGCCTGAGTCTCCGACAGCTTCCTTGCCGGAAGCTGTGGCCCGCCCTACCCGCCTTGGCTGGTGACATGCCATCTGGGCAGGGGCTGGGGTGGCCAGCGAGGGGCGGAGGAGGAAGATGGCCTCACTTTCATTTCCAGCCCACCTTCTGGTGCTTGCCTTCAAGGACTTGACCCTTCCAAAAGCAAACAATCTAGACTCATGTGTTTCGACGCACATATGTGTTTTCTCGTGTTCCCTGCAGAGCTACTGCCTCCTCTGAGCTGCAGTCACAGGAAGGATGGCGTTTTAAAGCAGGACGAATTGCTGTCGAGTGGCTGCTCGCCTGCACCCAGGGCCATCAGTCTTGCCTTGAACGCTGGTTCTGCCGGTCTGCTCGCTCAGGCTCATCTTTCTGGGGCAGACTTATTTACGGAGCCACGACTAGGTAATCTCACTTCCTGGCCCCACCGCCTGGGCCTCTCCCAGCCACTCTTAAAAATAGCCCAAGATGAAGAGAGCAAGTCAGGGTCTGGTTACCGCCAGTGCTCAGGGGCTGATCTCACTGTGCCTCCTGTTTGGCAGCTCAGTCCTCCCCAGAGGCTGCTGGGCAGGCTTGTGGCCCTGCGGGAGGCAGTGAGCCTGTCTGTCCCTCTCGCTCAGCCATCCAGAGCCAGTGGTAATTCCCTCATGGGAAGTGGGGGAAGGAGCAAAGAATGGAGAGTCCGTTCCCGCTGTCCTGCCCAGCCAGTTGCGTATAAGGCTTTTCCACCTTATACTTTCCCTCCCTCCAAACGGCAAACACCTTTGGCAGCCCTGGCAGCTGAGGAATGTCCTCTGTCCCCATGGGCCTTACACTTTCTCGTGTGCTTCTCTGAAACCCATCCGGTTGAGGAAGATAAATGGGACCGGTTCAGCCTTTGGCCTAAACTGAAGCAGTTTAGATCACCTTGGGGAGACCGCATCCTGCGTTAGGTCTGGGTTTTCTCCTCTTGTGATCGGGGTGGATATTTCTGGCTCCTGTCTTCTCTCAGAAGGATGTGGTGGGATTGATTCATCAGTCTGGGGGACAAAGAGTCCAAAGTGACTCCACATCTGAACAGTAAAAGCTGTTTCACTGCAGATATGCTTGGTGGGTGAGTGTGCTTCATTTTTCTGTGTGCATGTGCCCGTTGCGGGCGTGTTGGATGTGTGTAGTGCTCTGTGTCTATGTGCTGGTTGGGAGTGAGTGTGCGAGTGTGCCGTTTTGGTTTACCTCAGTGTTGTCTTCATAGTCAGGCCTTTGACTAGTTGTCAACACATCGTATGGCCACCGTGCAGCCTCCAGGGGCCACCCTCTTACTCTCCTGGAAGTGAAGGCGCTGAGCCCCATGTTCTCTCTTACGGACTTGATCCACGAATCCTGTAAGCTCCTGGGATGATGTCTGAAGGGCAGATATGGGTGAGGAAAGCTGGGCATTTTCCAAAGGCTCAGTGTGTTCGGGACCAAGCCAGGCCCTCCAGCCTCCTGGATCACTTTCTTTCTGGGCCTATCCTCACTCTCCTATAAGGTCCTTCGCTCTTGGGGTATTCTTTCTCTCCCCAGAACTTCACACCTGCTTTTAATTCCTTTTGTTTGAACTCTCGTCCCTTTCACCCAGTCTCTTCCCTGGCACCTCCAGGCTTCCTTTAGCAATCACCTAGAACTTCCTTTCTCTGGCTCCCAGCCCCTACTTCACTTTGGTCTCTCCCAGTTGTGGCACACTTTGGTCTCTCCCAGTTGTGGCACACAGCTCACCTTATTGTAACTGTTCATTTAGTTGTCTGACAGAGTATAAGCTCCGTAAGGCCACAACTGGTCTTGTCTTACTCGTAAGTGCCCAGCACAGTGCCTGCCAACGTGTTGGAGCTTGATACATAGTGGAGTTAACTGTACAGTGGTACCTCAGTTCACAAACTCGATTCTTTCTGCAATTCTGATCACGAACTGAGTTGGATGAGAACCAAATCAAATTCAATGGTTAGGTTCAATGTTGACCTTACGGGGAAATTTGATTTGGTTCTCATCCAATTCGGTTTGTGACCAGAATCATAGAATTGAGTTTGTGAACTGAGGTACCACTGTAAGTGAAGGAATGACTTGCTGGGTGAGTGAGTGCTCAACACGTGTTATGGTTCATATCTAGATGTCCACTCAAAGCCTCATGTGCTCATAGCTGGGGTTTTGGGGAGGCAATTGGATCATAAGTGCCTGATACTTATCAGTGGATTAGTCCACTGAGTTTATAGCTAAATGTGATGCTGGAAGGTGAAGCCTGGTGCGAGGAAGTGGGTCAGTGGGGGCGTGGCTTCCCTTGAGCACGCTCTACTTCCTGCCTGCCATGCCAGGAGCTGTTTCTCCTCTGCCGTTGCCCTCTGCTTATGCTGCCCTGGAGCCAGCCCACCATGGACTGAAATCTATACAAACGGTGAGCCAAAATAAAGCTTTCTGCCTTAGAGTTGTGGGTACTGAGGGTATCCCAGAATGTAAAAGTAACTAAGACACATTTTGGTGCCATGGAAGTGGGGTTATTGGTATGGGGTTGTACCTGACCACATGGTTCAGATGCCTTTGGAACTGTGTTGTGCGAGGAGTTTAGAAAGGTTTGGAAATGCCAGATGAAGAAGCAGCGCTAGAATGTTGTAAGCCAAGTTTGATGGAAGATTCTAGTTGAAGCTCAGAGCAGGATGTTAACTGTAATGCAGCCTGAAAAGACCACGGTCAAAAAGTTTCACTTGGAAAAAAGGACTCCTTTGGCATTTGGACTCCAGGTTATGTGGGTTGTGCTCTGGCAGAAAATTTGTCTGCATTTTGCTCATGTCCAGAGACTGTGAGAGACTGAGCCTAAGGGCAGCAGACTAATTAATCTAGAGGGGGAAACTTCAAGGCAGCCAAACATTTAGGCTAAGGCTCAGGTACTGTTGAGGGCTTTTAGCTAGCTCTACATTGTGAATCAGGAGCAAACAGCCCAGCAGAATGACTTTAAAAGTTTTGAGTTTGGCCAGACGGGAGCCTCAGTAAAGTTGGGACCTGCAAAAATGGAGCGGAGGAGGGGTTGGGGATTTAGCTCAGTGGTACAGCACTTGCCTACTAAGCACAAGGCCCTGACTTCTTCCCCAGCGCCACAAACAGACAAACAAACAAACCAGGACCATGAAAAGATTAGCATTAAAAAGAAGTCAGATACTTTGGAATAGGACAGTAGGAAAAATGCCTCGAGGGATATCAGGAACCAGCAAGACTACTCTTTGCAGGCTCAAAATTGCAAAGGTAAAAAACTTTGCTTTGAAAAGACAGCACCAGGGCACTGAATGGTGGCCGACTGGGGAGTGGGAATTGGTTTCCCAGGATTCACTTCTCCATGCTCAGCCATCCGGGCACTCAGAAGCCTCTGCAGCCACCAGTGAGATGCAGAAGGGCTCAACTAGTGCTCCAGTTGGCAGCAGACATGGTGCTAGCTCTACATGCATGTAGAATGCAAAAGTTGTGGGGTAAAGGAGGCTTCCACCCAGATTTCAGAAGGAGGCCTGAGAGCCAGGCAGTGTGCCCCTGAGAGGGCAGGGTGTGAAGCTGTGAGTGTGAAGCCAAAGGTGCAGTGGAGACCCCAGAAGTTTGGAGAAGCCAGGAACATGGATCATCTGAGGAAAACTGCAAGGAGAGAGCAGAGCCGCCTAAGAGAGAGGCCAGAAGGGCTGTAACTACCAGCAGCGCCACAGGGGAAGGGTCACCCAAGCCCTGTGGAGTTCACATCTTGCCTCAGATTGTCCCATGTGGTAGATATGGAACTACACGATTTAATGTTCACCCTGCTGTGTTTCGGTGTTGCTTGGGTCCCATTCCTTTCTATTCCCCTATTTCTACCTTTTGAAATGGGAATGTTTATCCTGTGTGGTTGTATGTTGGAAATGTTTAACCTTCATTTCATTTTGACAGGGCCTCGCAGCTAAGAGTTTGCCTTAAATTTCAGAGGAGACTTTGGACTAGGACTTTTTGGCAAAGCTGAAACCGTTAGGACTTTGGCAGCTCTTAGGGAGGGACTAAATGCATTTTGCATATAGATATGGGCATGAGTCTTTCAGGGGCCAGGGGTAGAATATTACGGTTTATATCTAGATGTCCCCCAAAACCTCATATGCTCATAAATGGAAGGCGACTGGATGATGGGGGCATGACACTCATCAGTGGATTAGTCTACTGAGGAGTTTATAGCTAAATGAGAAAAGGAGAGGTGAACAAAGCCTGGTTGGAAGAGGTGGGTCACTGGGGGCGTGTCCTGGAAGGGTGCATCTCTCTCCTACCTCCCTTGATTGCTCTTTGTTTCCTGCTGTCACGCCCTGAGCAATTCCCCTGTGCCATGCTGCCCTGCCTTGGAGCCAGGTAACTATGGAATGAAACCCCTGCAAACTGCGAGCCAAAGTAAACCTTTCCTCCTTAGAGTTGTGGGTGTTGAGTATTGTGTCCCGGTGATGAAAAAGTAGCTAAGACACCTATTACGCTCATTGCGCGGATTCCTGACATGCGGCTCCGCTGTCCTTGGCATCGATCCCCTCACCCCTCACCCAGCATTTCATGCTGACCGCCCTGCTGAGAAGGGCTTCTCTAGGCTGCTGGGTCAGCCTGGGGTTCAACAGGAGTCCTTGTCCCAGCACCTGGGCGCACTTCAAAGAGGGCCGAAAGAACTGCTCAGTTTCTGAGTACGGGGGAGCTCTTGGGTGGCCTTAGTGCGCGCACTGCCCCGCTCAGTGCAGGCTGCTGCCGGCCAGGGCTGGGGGCGCCAATGGCTGCTGATCCCTGCTCCCCCACTCACCCCCCCATCACTGTTCGACTTGGACTCAGGTGACTTCCAGGTTTTCCTCTCCCCTTACCTGCCCGCGTCTCCCTCCCCGTCTGGCGCCGGGCCCCAGTCCGCAGGGTGGGGCTGCTCTTCCTGCTCGCTCTCCTCTCGCTGCTCCCGGCGGCGGTAGCGGTTAGGAGGAAGCGGACACGGTGCGACCGACGTCTCCACCTGCTGGCCGTCCTGACCCTTGCTGCATGCAGCTCCCTGTCTCCTCACAGCCCCCGCCACTGTTACTGTTGCTGCCGCTGCGATATTTTGTAACACACAGCCCGGAGAGCCTGGGAGGGCAGCATCCCCCCGCGGGGACGCGGCGCGCTCCTCCCGCCGGGATCCGCCCCTGCGGGACGGCCCGAGTAAGTTTCCCCGAGAAGAAGCGCGAGGGGGTGAGGCGCCGACCCGCTGACTGTGTCGCTCTCCCCAGGGACTCTTCCATGAAGACTGAGGCAGGCGTAGCAGCCGCTGAGAAGAGTCTGCTGACATGACATCGGCCACGGAGTTTGAAAACGTGAGCAGCCAGCCACCGTACGGCCGGATCAATGCCCGCTGGGATGCCCCGGACGACGAGCTGGATAATGACAACAGCTCGGCCAGGCTCTTTGAGAGGTCCCGGATCAAAGCGTTGGCAGGTACCGCAGGGCCGTGGGGGTCAGAGGACCGCTCCCAGTCACCAGTCCGCGCCCTTCCCCTGCGCGCTGTACTGTGCGTGTCGGCCAGCCCCAGAGCAGCAGTGATGGAGACGTGCCTGCCCGCCCAGGGAGGCTGCCCCTCCTGCCTGGCGGAGGGCACAGCCTCAGCAGCCTTGTCCTGGGCATCCCTCGCTTCCTTCCGAGAGGCGGCCCGGGGGCGCTGCCCTCCACTCCTGTCCGGGGACCTGTGCCCAGGGTCAGAAGTGTAAGAATGGGCAGAGGAGTGTCTGAGGGGCTGGACGGCAGGACAGGTGTGAGGCCCTCGCGTGCATCCCAGACTCCTGCCTGGGCCCAGAGAGGGGGACTGTGGCTCTCCTCTCTGGAGTCTCAGGAGAGAAGAGCGATTCTGTAGGAAACTGAGGACAGGTTAGCATCCTCTTTGCACTGCCTCAGGAAGGAGGATTTTCTGGATGTAACCTCACCCTTAAACTGGAATTAGATTATTTGTAGCTAGCAGGTCTGTATCTCTGTCTCTGTCTCTCTCTGTCTCTGTCTCTCTCTCTCTCTCTGTCTCTCTCTGTCTCTCTCTGTCTCTGTCTCTCTGTCTCTTTCTCTCCCTCTCTCATCTCTCTTACATCTCTAGCAGAAATGGCCTCTCCTCCCCCTGCTGGCTGAAATCTAATTCTTGGGATTTTCTTTTTTTTTCCCCTTCCAAGCCTTGTGGCTGTCTTCCTGGAATTTAACTCAAGGTAACTATGCTCTTTCCCTTAAACACTTTTTGGAGCGGTTCTTCTGCCATCTTACAGGCCTGCTTGGGATTCGTGGAGATCCCTTTCTGCCTCCTCTGCCCCCACCCTCAGCCACCGTGGTCCTCGACTGACCTTGTGACCTGAGCAGGGCCTTAGGGCCCTTGGGAACCAGGATGACCTCCCACCCCGGGAGTGTCTGGGCTTTCTCCTCCATAAGGGGAATGTGGTGTCCCGTCTCCCTTGTCACAATGGGAATCCTCTCTGGTCTTGGCTTCATCCTGATCTTTCCAGGAAACTCCTCCTCCTTTCTTCATCTCCTTTTCACCTTCACTGACCCCACAAATCCTTCCTTGATTTTTCTTGGGGACAGGTAATAGTAGTGACCCCTTGCTTTTGCTTAGATAATTTTAACCTTCTTAAGTAACCAAGCTAAACACAAACCCTTGGCTTGCTGGCCTGGTTTTACCTTCTTTTCTTTTAACCTGTGCTGGGCGGATCTGGCTCCACAGTAATCCAGGTGGGGGGGGGGTGCCTGGTTCTGTAAGATTTACCAAAGGACGGAATGAGGAGTGGGACTGTCCCCTGTGGGGATTTTTGGATCACAGATAGCCTATTTTCTAGGAAGCAAAAGTAAATTCCACCTCAGCAATTGTGTATTGTATTCCTACTAAGTTTAAAACCAAACTGCCAGCCAGACGTGAAAGGAGAGGGGGAACCACAGAGATGAATTCAATATAGCATCTGTCTCTAAGGAGTTGATAATCTATTAGGGAGAAATGAACTATGGCTGCAATTAATTAGCATGAATAGAATTAGAGAAGAACTAGGGGAAAGGCACATAAATTAAATAGCAATGAGAGCAAAGGAGGAGATACAGGGAAAATCGGAATAGATGGAGGAGATAGCAACGAGCTGGGAAGTGGAGAGTGCCTGTGCCTAGGACAGCAGAAGGGCTGAGGGCTTCTCCAGCTGGCCTGATGACCCGCCTGGGAAACTGACCGAGATGGATTAGAAAGGAAGTGTAAGAGGACACAGCATGAGAAAGTTCGTGATCAGTCCCAGGTTGATTATGAAAGAGCCTTAGCTAACCTTGACTGGGCCTGGTTAGGAGAATGCATCGTCTCTAACAAAGGATCCAAATCCCCCGGGGAGAGGGGACCCCACCGAGTGGAGAGTGGCAAGCCCAGACTAATGCTTCAGAACAGCAGGCTCACAAGTCAACATGTGCTTAAGTCTGGGGGCTTTTCAAAATTTTTACAGAGTGACCTCTGCTAGAAGTTAAAGCTTTAAAGTCCCAAATTGAGAGGCCAGGTAGGTGGGTAGGTACCATGGAAGAAGGGGGTGTGTTAGCCTTCCCCAATTCTTTCTTCTTGACGTTTTCTCCTTCGATGCTGTCTTCAGGGGGACCTTAGCAGTCCAGCCGGGGGCCAGCCTTCCCAGTGCGGCTGTGGGAAGTGGAAGTTACCTTTGGTCCCATCACGTCATCGTACTCTGTGCCTGCTGTCCGCTCATGAGAATATTAAGGCCCAGAAGGGTTTGGCCCTGAGTTTCTATGCGCTGGTGGTAATCTGCTTTGTAGGCGTAGGTGCACAGTGCAGGGTGGGGGTGGTCTGGCATTTTTTTCCTGCTATTGAAGGTCTAGGGCAGTGATGGCGAACGTTTTAGAGCTTTCGACGGTAACAAACAGCCTGCTGCAGTGCACATGCCATAGGTGGGCCACCACTGGGCTAGGTGAGGAGGAAAATGTTGCAAGACCAGATTCGAGTCCTGATTCCATCTCTAATGCTACAGCAATGGAAGATGACTGGCTCCATTTCCTGTCTTATAAAATGAGACTGTAGTACTTTCCCAAGATTTTTGTGATGATAAAATAAGTTAAAGTTTATGAAAGTCTTTTTAAATCAGTAATAAATGACAAGTGCCTATTAGTCAGTCAACTGGATAGATAACTGGAATTAGATTTGTAGCTAGCAGGTCTATAATCTCTCTCTCTCTCTCGCTGAGTATCTTACGTCTCTAGCAGAAATGTCCTCTCCTCCCCCTGTTATTACCAAGTAAACTTCCTGTAAATACTTTGTCCTTTTTCAACTTCATATGTCCAAGATCATCAACTCAGTCTTTGTCTCAGTTACCTTGGCCTTTCCCTGCCTTATTTCTTCCTTCTTGACCCCACCCTCCTTTGCCTGGGAAGGGCGGGGTCAGAAGAAAAAGCCAGGGACCAAGGAAATTAGGCTAAATCTTGTGCTTGGAATTCTTGGCTCCTTCCCCTACCCTGACACCTTCCACTAAGGAGGATGTAGCCCGTGCTGTGTGGGTTGCCATCAAGTCCAGCTGTGTCTCCACCCTCCAGCTGGGTGACGTGGGGTCCATGAAACCAGAGGCTGATGGGGCTCCTCAGATGCTCCCTGGCTTGGCAACTCCTCTAGGTCCTTCTCCACCTAGTGACTGGTGATGGGAAAATCACTGGGCTAACTGGACTTCATCTTTTCCGCCTCCTAAGTCAACCTCATCTCAGCTCTCAGGGAAATACTTCCTATTCTGCCTTTTGTACCATTCCCAGCTCTCCTCTCTGGGCCTAAATAAATAAGCCGTCTGGTTATTCTGCCCTCATATGTAAATACCTGACCTGTCTCCAGAATGAACAAGTCGATTTGAAACACACAACCAGCCTGACTAAAGTGAAGGGGCAGGTGGGGAAAGGGGATGGATGTGACTTGGCAATGCCAAGGGGAGGCTTGGGGGTCCAGGAGGAGTTATTTCCTTAGATCCACAGTAGATTTTGTCTCTATGTGAGTCTCTGGCTGGCAGCACTTCTGGGATTAAGTGCCGGGTGGCCCAGAGGCTTCCTTCTGCAAAGGGGACTGTCTTACTCTCCTTTGATGACTTCCTCTGGTGCCTTTCTAATTTTTGGACCTGCTTTGAGGGATTAGAGAGGAAGGAGAGTGGCAAAGCCCAAGTTTCTATCCCTCCACGAGATTCCAGACTTCGGGCTTCAGCAAGAAGCCACCCTGTCACTCAAAGCCAGGTACCTTTCCTTCCCTCTTCTGACATGCGGCTGTCAGGATGGGGGTGGAGCGCTGTTGGTTAGCTGATTGCTGCCCTCTGCACTGTCTCTCCTCATCCCTGGAGGCCCCGCCTGCCAGCACATCCCGCCCTGTACCTGGTGAAGAACCCAGCGGTGGGGTCGGAGATTCAGCCCAGTGGTAGGGCACTCGCCCAGCAAGTGCAAGGACCTGCGTTTGATCCCCGGCACCACTTACCAAAAAAAGAACCCCAGTGGTGGTGATGTCATTTCCACGCAGATGCGGCTCATCTGGGAGAGGGCAGAGCTGGGAGCACAACAGAGAAAGAAAAGCCCATGCATTTGCCTTCCTCCCTTTTCTGCTTCTGAGACTGTTCCTCTTCCCTGCCGTCCTGCTGTGTACACACACAGCTTGGCCTCCCAGCATCCTGTGTGCCGCCTTCCGCCTGCCGCGTGATTTATGGCCTCTCAGTCTCCGGAGGTTGCAGTGTGGCGAGCGGCCCAAAGCCTCCTGCGAGGGTCGTGAGGAAGAGGGGGCCCGTGTTTTGTCTAAGTCTTTCTCCTGTTCTTTGTCCTGCTGAGCAATTGCTAAGGGCCCCTTCTAGCCCGGGCCCTCCTTTGAACAGCAGCCCGTGGCATCGTGTAGCCTGTTCGCTTCGCCTTTAAATTGGGACCCAGGGATCTGTCAACTGGATTCAAGCTTCCTTTCTGCATTATCTCAGGAAGCAAGATGAGGCCGATTCCAGGACAGCGACAGGGCAGCAGGTGCACCTCAGGCTGTGTCCTTGTGCTCTGAAGCACATAGTTGCTGCTTTAGACAGTGACCTTGAGCTCCTCCTGCCTCCCCGTGCCCCGGCCCCAAGGTCAAGTTCCGCGGCTCAACTGTGGCTCTCAGACCTGCTGCTCCCTGCCCACCCTCCCTGTCTGCCCAGGAGCTACCCAGGTGGGGAGACGTGGGGCTTCCCTGACTTTGGCCAGGGACCCTTGTTCTCTGCCTTGGGCCCTTCTCCCCAGCTGCCCCAGGTGCCCAGGACCAGGGCACGGCTGTGTGTCCAGAGGATGAGTGGTTTCCAGCAGGGGGCGTGAGTTCACTGCAGTGAGTGGGCAGCCGCCCCCTCCCGCCCCTAAGTGAGAGATTCAGAGGCAGCCGCCCCTGTTCACCCCTCCCGGCTACCTGTGGGCACAGAGAGGGAATCATTAACGAGAGGTTTAATTTTTTTCTCTTCTGAGATTTCAAAACATAAAATGAGAGACGATCTATTGGGAAAATAAACTATTCAAGGAAATATGTGTAATCATCAGCCATCATTTTAATGTACTGTCAGAGGAAAAAAATAATTGGATCGGCAGCTTTCTGTTGAAAGTCAGCCGTTGTGAGACCATCCCACCCCTACCACAGGCCACCACCCAGACGAGCCTCACTACCTGAGCCGCGAACCTGCGGGAGGGCAGCACGGAGCTTGTGCTGTGAGGTCCAGGCAGATCCCCCTTCGTCCTCTCTCCCCCGGGATGAAAGCTGTTCTTCCTCTTTGCAAACTCTCTGCAGAACCAGGTTGTTCCCGTCTATGGGTGACTGCTATCGATCATTGTGAAGATGCTTTATCAAATATTAATACACCAAGGTTAATAATAAGACCGCCCTCCCCATATGGTGCGGTCCGCGTGAGCCGTGTGTGTCACCTCCTCCATCTTGGGACATTCCTGTGGGCTGTCGGCTTCGTTCCCAGGGGCAGGCTCTGACGCCAGGCCTCCCGGGAACAGGCAGCACCCACTCCTGCTCCCTACGGGCCCCTTGTGTTCTGCGTGGCTGACGAGGTGCCAAGCGTGTTGTTTTCAGAGCATCTGCTCGTTTTGTTCATTTTCCCTTTTTATTGTGTCACTGAGAAAGAATGACAGAGGCTTGTAGCAGCTGAGCCGCTGGGAGCATTTTGCCTCCAAACCCTTTGGCCTTCACACACTGGAAACTAGATGGGCCAGGGAGTCTCACGTTACAGTCCAGTGAAAGAGGAGTGGATCAAATAATCACACTGTGTCTCTCTACACAGACACACACTCGTGCATGGTGATGAATAACCATAGATGCTGTGCAGGTTTCCTGGGAACTGTACGAGTTTATAACAAAATAGCTTACACTGCATCCAAAGGATGACTGAGGTGGCGTGTAGCTCAATAGTGGAGGGAGGAGAGAGGTGAGGCAGGCAGAAGGCACCGCCTAGAGGGCCTTACCTGCAGTGGGTGGGTTCCGAATCCTGGCAAGAAGCAGCAGGAAACTTGAATGGGTGGCTGAGGGAATTATTTGTGAAAGAGGAGAAGTTTGAAGGTTCTGAGGGAGGGAGCTGTTAGCCAGGAGAGCTGTAGGAACTCAGGGTGGGAGCTGTGGCCTTTGGCGGAAGGCCAGCGGGCCAGAGCTCTTCCCAAGTCATTGCATCGCTTTTAGCAGGAAAGTGATATGGTTAGATTTGGGTTTTCAGAGCTCTGTCTGACTTCGGTGGGGGAAACGGGTGTGGGGAGGCTGTCCAGGAAAGAAGACACGGCAGCTTCAGCCCGTGGGGTTGCCGCAGTGGGGGGAAAGTGGTCCATCCCTGCAGCATCCTTCTGTCTTCCTGCTGCTGTCATCCTTCGGGGTGACCTTGGCCGAGCCACTCTTCTGCTGCCTCACCTGAACACTAGGGCCTTGAACTAGATGTTGCCCAAGGCCCTTCCCTCTCTAATGACCTGAGTAGAAACCACCTATGTGACAGCCCTAAGTGCTGCTCTATGCAGAATGGAGGCACTTTGAGTCTTGGCTTGGGGAAAGGGAATTGATCCTTTTTACCAAATCAGTGGATTCTCCAGAAACTCTGGCCTGAGCTGGACCTTCTCGACTTCTGCTTCGCATCCCCAGTGAGTGTTGTCTCTAAGTAGCCGCCACCAGCCGGTATGATGACAGTGCCTGGTACTTGGGTGCTGCTTTGTAATACATGCACTATTGTCATGTGAACTCCACCACTCTGGCCCTCTTGAATCTTCCTGAGTCCTACATTTTCTCCCCCTTCACATCCCACCTGAGACACCCGTTCCTGCTGCTCCTTCCATCACCAGCCTTTTCAACCCATTTGATCCAAACCCGGAACTCGCTTCCCTCTTCCATCCTCTAAATACTGTCACCACGAAGGCCACACTGATCCTTGTTCTGTGCGATCTCAGGTCAGCTCCTGTCCCTTCATGTCCAGAGTTCACTTTCTCCTCAAGCAGAGACTTCCGCGGCTGCCTCTGAGCGGATCTCCCCATCCAGTCCCGTGTGCTCAGGGCACCCAGAATCTTTGTCCTCCGACACATTTTTAGTGAGACGTTGCTTGACCTAAGAACCGCCAGGATCTTCCTTACCTGGAGTATCAAGTTCAAATTCCCTACGTGTCCTTCAGCTGCTTTGTTCTGGGTGAACTAACACCTTTTCATCCCCACTCCAGAATGTGCACACCCCCACACACTTCTCCATAGCTTCACTGAGGGGCTTTGAACAAGGACCCCTGACCCTCGCCATTCTAAAGCCGTTGGCTTCTTCAAACCGCAGATCAAAACTAGCTTTCTTCAGAAACAAAAACGTTTTTCAAAAAACTGGTCTATGTAGCCTGTTTTCTTTTGCTGTAATATATATGAAGACCCTTTTATTTTAAACAGCAGTAGATCAATAGCTTTTATTTCTTTTAAACGTGTGTGTGTGTGTGTGTGTGTGTGTGTGTGTGTGTTACTAGGGATTTAATCCAGGGCTACCGCTCACCCTTTTTTTAAACAGGGTCTCACTATGTCATTAAATTATCCAGGCTGAGTTTGAATTTGTGATCCTCCTGCCTCAGCCTCCCAGAGTGCTAGGATTACAGGCATGCACCACCATGCCTGGCTAACTCTGATTATTTTAAAGGCAGTCTAATGTGCTTTTATTATTGCCTTTTACATTTTCAGATTTATAGTAAACATTCTAAATTTCTATCCTGGAATCAACCCTAGCTAGATTTTTAAATCCTTAAGGGCCGGTGAAGTGCGTTCCAGCTGTTCACAGTACCGATGTGATAAAATTTAGTTGATTGAAAAGAAATTCCTCCCCAGAGTCTCTGAAGTTCCGCCCTTATGCCGTGTCACTGAGGTTTGTCACAAGTTCACAAGAGTTAAAGTGCAGGCCACTCTGGGTCCCTAAACTCCTGGCTTCCTGGCGTGGGGAGGAGAGAAATCCCAAGCTGCGAAGCTACGAAGGTGGCAACATGAAATGATTGTTTTCCCGTGGAGCCTCCTCTCCTACTTGGCTTTCTGATCAACTTGTTTTACCCACAGCTTCAAGCTATGAGCCTGTTAAATGCAGACATCCTCCAGAAGTCTACTGTTTTAACTTTTTATCATTTATGCCTCAGGGTCTTTGAACTTTATATTCTGTTCTTTATGGCGTCTGTTGTTTCTTGTTGCTAAAAGTAATACGTGTTCATTGTAGAAATTTTAGAAAACATAACTAAGCAAAAAGAAATCAAACCATTACCCCCAGTCTTACCACCCAACTTTAGCTTTTTTCCATTCATGAAGTTCTGTAAAACTGGGATCATGTGTGCATGTGCTTTATTTACTTGAAATTTCCCTTAAAATGCATCCTTTGTTATCACTGAAAGTTCTTCTGCAGCCTTCTCCATAGTCCATTAATATAGCAAAAAATCCAACAGCCCCCAGTTGTTGATTAGTTGGTTGCACCTCTTTATTCTTGAGAGCAGATTTTTGACGGGGACGAGGGAAAGCCACAGGAGGAAGGAATAGATGGGCCCAGAAGTGGGAGTGGAATAGGCTCCTGGGCATTTGTGATGACAAACTTGCTCGATGGGAGAAGAGGGTGCACAGCCGGCAGGGCCGGGGCCAGCGGGCAGCTTGCCAAGAAGGTAGGGGACATCCTGAAGAGGGAGCCAAGAGGAAGCCTGGGGAAGGGGTGACACAAGGAAGGGGAGAGCCTTGCCCTCAGGGGAGCTGTTAAGCTCTGACGCTTCTGAAGAGAACATTGAGCAGGACTAGTTAATTAAAATTACATGTCCATACAGCAGAATACTGCATCATTGTAAAAAAGAATAGGTACCACTTGTTTTGCCAATGTACAAGTATATCTGTACGATAAATTCCCAGAAAAGGAATTTCCAGGTCCAAAAGTATATGCTTTTGTGATTTTGATTGGTCTCACCAAACTGCCTTTGCTAGAGATTGCCCCAGTTATACCCTCTTTGGCAGCACACAAGTGCCTTGTTCCCCACATTCTTGCCAACACCGTATTTTATCAGACTTCTGGATATTTGCCCATCTGATAAGTGAGATGTAGTGTCCTGATATGCTTTTGTTTTACTTTTTGACTTTTGGTATGAAATGCTTCAAAATTGTTTTAAATTTTATTTACCAAGAACATATATTGGTACATTGTATACATAGTGATCACATTCATCATAGTTAATTTGTACCTGTACATGATACATCTTTGTTTTCCCCCCACTTCCCCATCCCTCCCATCCAGTCCCCTTCTCTTCCCTATTTACTGCAGGTTTATTTACATTTTAACTTTTTTCCTTTTCTCCTTCCTTTTCTTTTTCCCTTCCTCCTTTTCCCACTTCTCCCTATCTAGTTCTCCTCTCTTTTGAATACTATTTTTCTTTTGCATAATATCTATTATACCTCTTTGTCTTTATTGACACTTATGGTTTCTCATATCAGAGAAACAGTTCAATGTGTACTCATGAATGTCTGATTTATTTCACTTGAGAGTATGCTCTCAAAATGCCTCCATTCACCTACAAATATTTCTAGTTTATCCTTTTTGTGGCAGAGTAGTACTCCATTGTCTAGAAAAACTACATCTTCTTCAGCCATTCATTGGTTGTTGGGCATTTAGGTTGTTTCCAAGACTTAGCAATTACGAAGAGTGTTGCTGTGAACATGGTTGTTCATATTATCACTGTGATATGATGATTTTAATTCTTCTGGGAAGATACCAAGCAGAGGAATAGCTGGGTCAAATGGAACCTCTAGTTGAAGTATTCTTTTTTCTTTTTTTTTTTTTTGTAGTGCCAGGGATCGAACTCAGGGCCTTGTGCTTGCAAGGCAAGCACTCTAATCACTGAGCTAAATCCCCGGCCCTCTAGTTGAAGTATTCTGAGGAAATCTCCCCACAGATTTCCACAGTGGCTGGACCAGTCTATATTCTCACCAATAGTGAAGGAGGGTTCTTTTTTCCCCCCGCAGCCCCGCCAGCATTTGTTATTGGTTGATTTCTTGATAATAGCTGTTCTTTCTGGAGTGAGAGGGTGTTGTTTTGATTTGCATCTCTCGAATGACCAATGATGTTGAACACTTTTTCATATAGTTATTTGCTATTTTTATTTCTTTGTCTGAGAAATATTTATTTGTTTCAGATGCCCATTTTTGGATTGGGTCTTTAAATTTGGGGGGTTTGATTTTTTTGAGTTCTTTATAAATTCTAAATGTTAAATCTTTGTCTGAGGGACAGCTGGCAAAAATTTTTTCCCACTCTGTGGGGATTTGCCCTGCTCTATTGGTAATTTCTTTTGCTGTGCAAAAGCCTTTTAATACGGTGTGGTCCCAACCACTGATTCTTTGTGTTATATCCCGTTCAGTCTGGGTTCTGTTCATAAATTTTTTCCCTACCCCTATTTCTTCAAGAGTTCTTCCTATTCTATTCTGCAGTAGATTTAGTGTTTGTTCTAATGTTTAAATCTTTGATCCACTTTGATTTTGTGCTTCAAATATTAAAAAAAAAAAAAAAAGTCGAGCTGGGCGTGATAGTGCATCCCTCTAATCCCCGTACTCGGAGGATGAGATCCCTGCGGGTTCGAGGCAGCCTGCACTGTGAAGCAAGATTCTCTCTCAGAAAAGCAGAAACAAAACAAAAAGTAGAAACAGCAGAAACAAACCATCACCCAAATTTAGTAATTATTAATACTTTGCGATGTTTGCTTATCTATTTGGGGGTTGAAATATTTGGAAAATAAAGGTTTTGTGATGTTATACCTCTAATTAGCACATATCTGGAAAACAAGAACATTTGCCACCTAACTATATACAGTTGTTATATTTAACAAAATTAACAATAATTCCCTAATCTATTACTTATTTAATACTCAAAATTTTCCACTTGTCCCACAAATGTCTTTTATGATTAGTTTGCTTAAACCAATTAAGGACCATGTATTAGATTGTGTGTTTGTGTGTGTGTGTGTGTGTGTGTGTGCGCGCGCACACTTTTTAATTTGTACTTCTATGAGTAGCTTGGACAACTTTTTTTTTCAGTTTTTATTTTTTATTAGTCCGTGTTTACAGTATATAAAATCACATTCCTCATGGGGAGTTGGTACACATACATACCACATCTCAGTTGTTTCTTTCATCTCCTTCCACTCCACTCCCTCTGCTCTGGACAACTTCTTATATGCCTAAGAGACTTTCATAATCTTTTCTGTTAATTCTTTATTCACATTGTTGGTCTTTTTGCTTACTAGTCTATAGGAATTTATGTTAGCTTTCTGTCAGTATAACAAACACCTGAGAGAATCAACTTATAAAGAATTTAAGGTGCTTTGGGTTTATAGTTCTGGAGGTTTGGGTCTGTAACTGATTGTTCACATGTGTCTTGGCCTGTGGCAAGACAGACAGCACGTGGTGGGGAGTGCACAAATGAGCTAGGACTGGGGTCCTGCCTTCCCTTTGAGGGCAAATGAGCTTTGGTCCCCAAATGACCTAAAGACCTCCCACAAGGCCTCGCCTCCTGAGAGGCCCTGCCTCTCCCTATAACGCCAAGCTGGGGCCTGAGCCTCAAACACAGGGACTGCTCCAGGGGCCAAAAGATAGCAGAGCTTTTCACATATTAAGTGAATTAGCCTCTGTGCTGTGTGTTATAAATATTATTCATCGGTTTGACTTTGCCGTTGGTGCTCTAACCCACACACAAAAATTTTTAATATGGTTGAACTTGCAGTCTTCTGTGGTTTTAGATTTTGTGTCAGTTTTAGAAGGCCTTTTCTTAGATTAATATTATATTGAAAAATTCTACCGTGATTGATTTTGAAATTTTCATGGTTTCAACTTTTTGTATTTCAGTTTTTGAGCCAAATAAAATTTATCCTGGAGTATGAGGTATGAATTTAACTTAACTTTTCCTGGGTGATCATCTAGTTTTGCCAACATCTTTTGTCGAATAATCCATCTTTCTCCTTCATACTTGAAATGTAGCTTAATCAGGTATTGAATGCTCATATGTATTTGGGACTATTTATGTTTAATTTTATATCCATCTTTCCTATACTAGTACTGCACAGTCTTACTATAAATATATACTTTCCTTTGATAGAAGAACAATCTGAGGTTGGGCACAGTAGTTTAGACCTGTGTCCTAGTTACTCAGGAAGCGGAGACAGGAGGATCACAAGTTTAAAGCCAGCCTGAGCAACTTAGAGAGACATTGTCTCAAAATTGGTTTTTTTGAGGGCTGGGGATGTAGCCCAGTGGTAGAGCACTTGCCTGACATGTATAAAGCACTGAGTTCAACCTCTAATACTGGAAAACAAAAAATATCTGAAAAGGTTGGTCGAGAAGATTGCAAGATTGGTGCCTTCTCTTTTTTAAATTCTTATTTTAAAACATTTTTCTTGCTGCTACTGCTGCTGCTGCTGTTGTTGTTATTATTCTTTTGATTTTTCTTGACATAGAGTTTCACTATATAGTCTAGTCTGGCCTTGAACTATGTAGCCCAGGCTGGCCTCAAACTCACAGCGATCCTGTTGCCTCAGCCTCCCAAGAACTGGGATCATATACATGCACCACCACACTGGGCGTCCTAGTTATTTTTGTTTGCTTATTTTTCCAGTGAATCTTAGAATCATTTCTCTAGTTTTCCTCCAAAAATTTTGATAATTTAAATACTACTTGCATAATAATCATTATATAAAGGAATATGTAATAAGTAATAGTTAATTATATGAATCTGTTAATCTAGGGTAAATTGATACCTTAATGATATTGAGTTCTCTTATTCAGTAACTCAGCGTACCTTTCCATTTGTCTAAATTTTCTTTTGTGTGCCTCAGGAACCTTGTAAATTTTTCTCTGTATAGTTTCCCCATTCCATTTGAAAGATTAGAAACATTTTGTCTTTCATTATCCTTGGGGATCTTGTATATTAGAATGTCAGGAATGACCTTGCCCTATCTTCAGGGTTCCTTTTTGCCTCTGGGATTAAATCTGAATGTCTAAGCCTCACATACAGAGGTTTCCACACTCTGTCGAAACCCTGTTTTCCATGCATCTCCTTCTAACCTGTAGCTGCCCATGAACAGGCTTGGCCCTTGTACGGCGTCTTCCTCGGGCTCATTTTGTCCCCGCTTTCCCTCTCCCACCATCTTCCAAAGTGCTCTTCTCCAGGCAGACCTTGACACCTCCTATTAGAAATGACCCCTCTCTTCCTCCATCTCTCTTTTTTTTTTTTTCTTTTTGTTTGGTTTTTTTGAGACAGGCTCTCGCTATACAGTTCAGCCTGCCCGAGGCTGGCTGCGAACTCATGGTGATCCTCCTGCCTCTGTCTCCCAAGTACTGAGGCGTGTGCCACCACACCTGGCTTCCTTGACCATGAAGCATTTATTATGTATGCTATTTTCCTGGTGACTAATCCAGTGTTGGTGTTACTAAAATGAATTGTCATTTATGTCTTGAATGGTTGCAAGATGAACCGTTAGTGAGTTTGCATCTTGTTTCTTCAGTGGATGGGGAGGCCTCGGCCAGTGTGAGGCAGCCTGATGCCCGCAGCCTCTAAGGCCAGCCCTTGCGTGTAGTAGTAGTAGGGGTGGTGAGGAGGACACTCGTTCACAGGACAGCCTGCTTTGTGTGTGCAGCACTTTGCGTGAATGAACTCACTTCTCGGCGGGTCAATGTTGGAGTGGTAGTGGCCCTTGGGATACAGCTGGAGGTGTTGTTGGTGTCAGGGGTATACCTGACTTCGGCCGAACCTTGGAAGGTAGAGAGAATTCACCCAGTCAGGACACCCGTACAGTAACCCTGGGCCAGAGCCCGTGAGGGAGAGAGATGAGTTTTCTAGGGGCGGCTCTAATATACGTGGGGAACAGGTGGGCTGAGGCTGGCAAGGAGAGAGGAGGGAAGGGGTGGAGACGGCAGAGCTGGGCCAGCCCACGTTCACCCACTCTTCTTCAGCGGGCTCAGGAAATACATCTCAGCCTCCTTCTCACAGCAGGTCCCCTGCAGGACGGCACAGGTCCCCAGGGACTTCAGGCCTGCTGCACAGCTGTCTCCTGTCACTCACCAGAGTTCCCATCCCAGCTGATCCAGCACTACCAGCCGCTCCTGCGCTTGGGAGGCTCCCGAGCAGAGCAGTGTCTGGGCCTGCGGGGTGAATGTGCTGAGCTCGCGAGGCAGAGCAGCCAGAGCAGAAGAGCTCATGGAAATTAATCCCCACCCCCGGGCCTTTCCTCTCCTTTTGATCATCATTAGCTTCTCGGAATCTGCCCCATCTCAGGTGCTGGGGATTCTGGGTAACCCCCACCAAACCCCCATCTTCAAGTGGAGCCTCCAAGAGCCACCTGCTGGGCTCTCAACCTGCAACTGTAGCATTTTGGAGTCCAGGAGGCATCATTCGTGTGCTGAAAATTAGGGAGGTCTAAGAGTGCTTGATATAACTTCTACACTAACATATGTGCCAGTCCAACAGCCTGGGATTACATGCTGTGTCCCCAGCCAGAGACACTTCCCTACCCTTTGCCAGAAATGAATAAGTCTTATTCTCCATGTCATGAAATTTTTGAATTCTAAAAGACAAGAAAATGAGGAAGGGAAAAAGAGCCTTAGCTCTGGAGGATACTCACCTGCAAAGGGGCTGATATATTCCGTCCCTAAGGTAGGGGCTGCACATGGCACTGGGAGGTGAGTCACTTAAGGAGCGACCGGTTTCTAGTGGAGCCCTTGGGCACTGGGGCTGGCTTTGTAGAACCCGCACATGCCCCAGAATGCGATTGCATTACAGCCAATGTGACATCAAAACTTTAGTTACACTTTGCTGAAGCAACCCTTGAAACCAGGAAAACCATTTTAATTTGCTGCTACCAAAAGCGTCATGTGGGTTTTTCCCCATGAAACTCTGCCCAGAGGCCCGGAATGAATGAATGAATGCCATTTTAACTTTATGTTTATTTAAGATTTCTATAGTTCATAATGGTATTTGTCTTCTTTTAGAAGTCTTATTCAGGTGTCTGCCATAGATCTCTTTATACATGGCTCAGACAGCCTTCATATTTATAATAGAATTTATCTGCCTCAGGCTCCGGGGATGTCTGTCCTGTCCGTGAATTCCCTGTCTCCACTCAGAGCCTGGCTCCTGATGGCTGTTCAGTAAATATTCGCTGAATGAATGAACAGATTAATAAAGAGGCTGAGTTCCTAACACTAAAATAGCCATGAAGTAGGAAGGAATTTGATGCTCCAAGCCTCAGGAACTGCCAGCGTTATACCCTTGAGGCAGTACTGGCTAAGCTCCTCTTTTTGTTGTTGTTAAATCATATATTTAATAATTTAGTAAGCCAAACCTTCCATGGTTTGGGCTCAGTTGTGTGCACATCTAGCCTGTTCCCACAGTCCTCCAACATTCCCTCCTGGCCGGGCCACTTTCCAGCTTCCCTGCCCGTGACCTGCACCCCACGCACTCTCCCCAGGGTCCCGCAGGGCCCCAGACCCCACCATACTGCCAGGTCAGCTTTGTCCTGAATCTTCAGACCAAGCCCCAGGAACCAACTGCCACCAACTAACTCCTCACAAAACCAGAGTGAGGTTTCACGTTGCCGTCGCTATTTTCATCTGTTCTTTTCTTTTTGGTTCTTTTTTTAACATTTTTATTTTTATTTAGTCTGTGTTTGCAGTACGTAATGATCACTTTCATCATGGGGACTAGGGACATGTGCATATAATTCTTTTTATGTCCCCTTCCCCTCCTCTCCTGCCATCGTCCCTGCAGCTCTTAGCCCCCTTCTCATTTGCAAAAGATCTATCTCTTTGTTTCCCATTGTTTATCTTTTATTTTGCTCTTTAACTTATTGATACTTCGGGTTTCTCATATAAGAGAAAGCATGTGACATGTGAGCTTGTGTGTCTGGTTTATTTCACTTCATGATCTCAATGTGTTGTTTCTATCCTTTTTCTTTTTTGCTGTCACTCTTTCTCTTTATCTCTTTCTCCCCTCTGCTGTTCTTTCCTTTTCTCTGAGCTGTCTCAGTTTTCTTTCCAGCCCTAACCTGGATGAGTGGCCAGCATTTATTTGTACAGAAGTCCCAGTAGTTAAGTGCCTGCTGGAACTGGTACAGCATGGGCCGGGAGCTCGATTTGGGCTGGTGCTGCTTTAGGATGGGGGCGTCTGGCCACTGTCCCGGGGGTGAGGATCGGGAACCCCTGCCTGCCATTCTGGGGGTGAGAAAGATAGCAGCATGCAGTGGATAGCCCCTCGCCCACAACTTCGTTCTCCTCGACTCCATGTGGGATCATGGTCCCAGATATCCTGACTCTTCCCTTGTTCATCGTTCTCCTCTATCGGTCTGGAGGGCAACCGACTTGTTTTACCTGTCAGCAGGCCTAGATAGGCCTGCCACGTAATAAGGGCTGAATAACTGTTTGCACAGTCAGCCACAGTACAGCTCAGGAGCCCACCCCAATAAGGAGGTCAGGACAAGCTCTCCTGCGAGGGCCGTTTGCACTGAGTCTTGAAGGATGAATGGGAATTAGGCAAAGAGGATAGAGGAGAGGGATGGACAAGAGCGAGCATTCTGGGCAGAGGGAATAGTGGGTGGATGGGTGGATGGACAGACAGACCTGATGTGGGAATCTCAGTTCAATGGCACAATAGTACAGAACATTCTGGCTGGCAGCAGGAGAAAGAGGGCTGAATCAGGGGTGTCTTGTTCTGGCACATGGTGAGTGGTGATGGCGGGAGGTGTGTCTTTGCTGCCTTAGTCCTGGTGGCCTGCGGCCCCATGTTGCCAGGAATCGCACACACTCCCAGGAGGGGGTCGGCGTGAAGACATGGCCGGGGGACCCTGGAATTAAGGTAAAGCCCCCAGCCCTGTGTCACATTGGCCCTCGGACGGCTCACCCGAGGCTCTTGTGCCCACCCAGATGAGCGGGAAGTTGTGCAGAAGAAGACCTTCACGAAGTGGGTCAACTCCCACCTGGCTCGCGTGTCCTGCCGCATCAGCGATCTCTACAAGGACCTGCGGGATGGGCGGATGCTCATCAAGCTGCTGGAGGTGCTCTCGGGAGAGATGCTGGTAAAGCCCTGCCCTGTGCCGGGACCGTACTGGGCCGTGGCTCGGGCCGTCAGCCCTCCCCGGAGAGACGTGGTTGGGACTGTCTGTGGTTCTCACGGCCTGCCAGGGTTTCTCCCTGTTCCTTTGCGGGGTTCCGGTACTTACAGTGTCACGTTCCCACGTGGCTCCTGGGTTCTCTGAACTCTTTCCGGAACTTCTCGCCCCTTCTGTCCTTTCTCACCCCTTCATGCTTCTCCACAAGCCATTTAGAGCTCTGACCCCTACCCCTGGGGGAGCCTGGGCATCCAGAGCAGCCTACAGTGGCCTGGGCCTCAGCCTGTCACACTGCCTGCGTAGCTGGCCAGCTGGGGCGTATGGGCTTCTGGGGAAGTTTGCATCTCTCTTGGAATCAAGAGAAAAGTGTGGAAGATAATTTGTGCATGTTTTACCATGTATATGAGCAGAACTCCATTGGAGGCCCTCTCCATTGTACTTCCTGGCAGTACAGCTGCCTCTGAAGGAGAACTAGTGAAGGTGCCTTTTGCTCAGTTAATTCCTTTATGACCTTGGGCCTCTCGGGAAGGGCACTTTGCCTCCATTTCCTCCATGTGTAGAGTAAGGGCAGTGGTGCCTGTCCCTGATGAAGTACTCTGGGATCCTCCAGTTTGAATGAAAAGGTACCATGTTGCCTTTTCATCTCCAGGCTGATGTTCTGCCTCCCACCCTGGGTTGAAATTCCACTTGAGTAGGTTACCCCTGGAATCATTTCAGACCGTGCAGTTAATGTCTGTGATCATCCTCTGGGGTTCTGGCTGGGGGGCCATTCAGGGGAGGGGGGTTGGCAGGGATGGGTCCAGTACCAGTCACTAAGTAAAAGTCATTCTTATCATCCATCAGTCCTAAGTAGTTCTGGGAACTGTGTGTGTCACATAGTAAGTGCTCAGTCAGCTGCCTTTTGGGTTGTCGTGTTTGGATGTCATTAGCATCCATTCAGAAGGTGGTGTCAGACCCAGAAGGGGACCCACACAACCTGGTTGCAGAGCTCTGAATGCCGAGGCAGGAACCTCCGAGCTTTGCTGAAGGAATGGTCGGGCAGTGTCGGGAGTGACTGTGGAACTTGGAGTTTGGCAGGAAAGGGGGTGGTGGGGCTGATGACAGGACCTGTCCGAGCTGCAGCCACCTCTGGGCTGACCTTGTAGTCCCTACATGCCCACCGGAGCCACTGCTGTCCCCCAGCCAAGGCCAACTAAGGGGAAGATGCGCATCCACTGCCTGGAGAACGTGGACAAGGCCCTGCAGTTCCTCAAGGAGCAGCGTGTGCACCTGGAGAACATGGGTTCCCACGACATTGTGGACGGCAACCACCGCCTGGTCCTGGGCCTCATCTGGACCATCATCCTCCGCTTCCAGGTGCGTCCCAAAGCTGGCGGGAATGCGGGAACCTTACAGTGGTGAACAGAGCATGTGTGTGCACGTGGCGGGAGGACGGTGCTTGTATGAAGGAGACCTCATCTTCTGTGCCGTCCCCGATGCCGACGCTCGAGGCAGCCTCCAAGTCGAAGTCTTTTGAGGGAGGAGATAGAAGTTAATTCGTAGCTGGGTTGAAATCAGCCGGAAGATCTGCTTTTTATGACATTTCATCTGCTGTTGTGTGTAACATCTTGTTTTTCAAATGAATATGATTCAAAAATAGTGCAGAATATCACATCTGTTTTTCGTCAGAAACTTTTCTCATCCTGAAATTCAAGGCCCAGATTTTTGGTAAAGAAATTTAGAGAGGACGAGGGAAGGAAAACAGAGCCTCAGACCTGCTGTCTTGGGGGTAGGAAGGACGTAGCCCACGGAGGTGAGGGGAGGGAAGACGACGGCCTCACAGCCTGCAGACCAAAGGCTCATCCTAGTGGTCTCAGTCTGGTCTCGTTCCCCATGAGTGCGAGAGATCGACTGATAACAGCAGAAGTGGAGCCAGGCATCGTGGTGCACGCCTGTAATCTCAGCACCCTGCGAGGCTAATGCAGGAGGCTGGCAAGTTCCAGTCCAGCCTAGGCAACTTAGGGACTCAGCAAGACCTTGTCTCAAAATTTAAAAAAGTTCCGGGGGTAGAGTGCAGTGTAAAACTGGGTTCAATCCCTAGTCGCACAAAAACAAAACAAAACAATGACACCAAAAGCCCGGCAGAGTTGAGAACATAAAGGCCAGAAAAGCCGCTAATGAAAAAGTTATACCATCTAATAGTCACATCATTCAGCCACCTTGTGGGGTGTTGTGACTTCAGAGTAGGAATCAGAGCATCTTTTCATCCATTCTCAGCTTCCTGTTGGACTCGGCTGGTTAAAGCTGTGTCCTCTGGTGTGAGGAAACATCCCTGTGCCCTGCTGGCTGGCTGAGGCCGGGAAACGGGCAACTAGGACCCAAGGTCTCGGGGGATTGCTGCAGCGCCAGGGCTGCAGGTGGGCGGCCGCAGGAGAGGACGGCGGGAGCCACCAGGGAGGCACAGCATCAGGGGCATAGCTGATCCACATCTTCTTTCCTCCTACTCTCAGATTCAGGACATTGTTGTCCAAACTCAGGAAGGCCGAGAGACGCGCTCAGCCAAGGACGCACTGCTGCTGTGGTGCCAGATGAAGACAGCAGGGTATGTATGCCTGGGAAATCTGCCGCTGCTGTGTTCCCCAGCAGCCCCTCGCTCCCTCCAGGGGCTGCCACCCCCAGGAGGCACCCAACATCCTCGCTGAGCACCGTAGACACTTCTGTCCTGACCTGACAGTCTGCAAGTCTGTCCTGACCTGATTCTTCGAAGGCTGGACAGCAGGATTCTTTCCCAGAGTTGCCTCGGGTCAGACTGCGGGGCCTATGGGTTGGATGGGCCACAGCTTGTAGGGGTGCCACTGTGTGCTTCCGCTGCGCCCCCTTGTGCTGAGGCAGCTCAAGGAAGGGACAGGTCTATTTCTCCACTGGGGCATCGGCCTCGGGTCACACGCTAGCTTGAGACTGCAAGAGGATCTATTTCTTAGGTCTTAATGTTTCTCTTGGATATAGCTACCCCCATGTCAATGTCACCAACTTCACCTCCAGCTGGAAGGATGGTCTGGCCTTTAATGCCCTGATACACAAGCACCGGTAAGAGGAAGGAGAGCTGCTTACTCTCAGGGTATAAGCCGCATCGTGGGAATGTTGCCTCTGCCCTCTCTTCTTGCACCTTTGGCCTCCCCTGGCGGCCCTGCTTCCCTTATGTTCCAGTCACACCTGCTGCCACTTCCTCACCAGCTGTGTTCCCAGCTGCCTGCGCTTCTCAGCTCCTGCCTCCATTTCTCCTGCCTGTCCACCTCCCTGGGTCTGCCCAGTGTCCTTGCTTCCTGCTGGGGCTGCCCTGTAGGGGGGGCTGCCACGGCTGCTCCCTTTTAACAGCCCGGCTTCTTCCCCAGGCCCGACCTCATCGACTTTGACAAGCTGAAGGACTCCAACGCCCGGCACAACCTGGAACACGCGTTTGATGTGGCCGAGCGCCAGCTTGGCATCATCCCGCTCCTCGACCCCGAAGGTGGGCCACCCCTTCTGGGAGGGAGCTGGGCCGATGGGGCTCCTGGAGGTTGGGCCTGCTCTTCCGGCCCGTGTGAAAATCCCTAGAGTCTCGGGATCACTTCTTTCTGCTTTTGAAATCGGAAACTGCAGACCTGCCCCTCTGTGTTCATCCCGGTGCTTGCCTTGTGGTGCTGTAGATGAGCTTCCTGCTGCGGGAGCAGAGACAAGCCCGGGGACCATGACTTCTCTGGCTTCCGGGCTGGTGCTGAGAGTATACCTTTCCCCTCACAGATGTCTTCACAGAAAACCCTGATGAGAAATCCATCATCACCTATGTGGTGGCGTTTTACCACTACTTCTCCAAGATGAAGGTGCTGGCGGTGGAGGGCAAGCGCGTTGGCAAGGTACAGAGTTGTGTGGCCAGCACAGCGTCACCCTTTCCCTGTGACCACAGCCGGGCCTTGACCAAGAGGTCCTTCATGGACCCAGGAGCTTCAGGGCTGGACCCCCAGCTGCATAAGGGGTGCAAAACACCTACCCCATCTTCCTTTAAAGCTCCCGAGCTAACCCTGAAGCAGGTCCGTATCTGCCCTACAAAGTGCTGCAGCCTGCAACCCTGGGTCTGTCTGCCACCAGAAACCCATGTCACCATCCCCCAGGAGCCATGCAGGACTCTCATTTGCCATGTCGCTTGTGACTCCCGACCTGTCAGG